>JAASGH010000023.1:0-123920 GCA_023334155.1 Globisporangium heterothallicum | reverse complement strand
GCGTGCACCAAGGGAAAGGTGGAGCGATGGACGTTCAAGAACCCCACCGACGATCCTCACCCGTTCCACTGGCACTTGGTGAACGCGCAGTGCGGTCCAACCGACGATGAGGTTGACACGAACTCGCTCAAGGATGTGGTTGTGATCCCAAACGCCGATACGCGTCCAGCGGACACCATCACCCAAGTGTGCTACGTCGCGTGTACCCCTGACGAGTTCTTGATTGAAGGTGCGACCCGCGGTCCAACGGAGTACAACTTCGACACCTCGGAGCCTTACGTTGCGCATTGCCACATCTTGGAGCACGAAGAGAACAACATGATGAGTTACTTCAAGTTGACCGACGTGGACGACGACGCTCCTGATGATGATGGCGTGGTGCCAATCACGGGTGTGATCACGAGCACGGTCGTGTGGACGGCGATGGGTATGAGTGTGCTCGGTGGTATCGCGACCACGTTGTCTGTGCTGGTGATCTCTGTGGAGCGCTTGATGTTCTTGAGCAACCCTCGCTCGCTGTCGATCGCGTTCTCGCTGTCTGCTGGTGTCATGGTGTTCATCGCGTTCGCCGATCTGTGGCCGGAAGCTACGGCGTACTACCGCGCCACGTTCACGGTCGGTGGCACGGTCGACCCAGAGGCGTATGAGCACGGTGGGTCGTCGGCCAGTGCCGGTGTCTGTGACAAGGTCTGCAATGGCCACTCGTGGCTCGCGACCATTGGCGCGTTCACGCTCGGTATGCTGATCATCTTGCTCGTGGAGTTCATTGTGCACCGCGTGCTGGAGAAGAACGGCCACCGCCACTCGCACAGCGCGCTGTCTCCAGTGAACGGCAAGGACTTGATGAGCGGCGATGCTGCGGAGAAGGGCGACATTGAATCCCCAGGCACGGGACCAAACCACATCGCGCATGCGCTCCACAGTCCCGCGACGGAAGGTACGATGTCCGAAGCCGAGCGTGCCCAGAAGGAGGAATACAAGCGTGCCGGTATGATGAGCGGTATCGCTATCGCCATCCACAACTTCCCAGAAGGTCTCGCTTTGTTCGTGTCGTCCCTCCAGGGTCTGCGTACGGGGATCATCCTCTCGATCGGTGTGATCTTGCACAACTTGCCAGAAGGTGTGGCCATTGCCGCGCCAGTGTACTACGCCACGGGCTCCAAGCTTGAAGCGTTCAAGTGGACGCTTTTGTCCGGTGTCGCGCAGCCTTTGGGTGCTGCGATCGGTTGGGCCGCTGTGTCCGGCGGCATGAGTTTCTCGCTCCAAGCCACTTTGTACGCCATGGTCGCGGGTATGCTCACGTGCATCACGCTCAAGGAGTTGCTCCCAGGTGCTTTCCGCTTCGACCCGAAGGGGACGTACTTTGTGAGTGCCTTCTTCTTCGGCATCTTGATCATCGCGTTCGGTATCATGTTGCTGCAGTACTCGGGCACCAGTTAAGCAGTGTGTGGAATATTGAGGTCTTTGGAGAGATGCCGAAGGTGAAGGCGCCAAAAAGATCAGTTTGTCTATATTTTTTTGAGAATAGTGTTTAGAAAGAAAGAGAGAACGCGGCAGTGTGGCTGCTATTACATGAAACAGCGAAACCCAATACATTCCTTGAAAAACCATCAGCCCTTTCGAGATCGTCCAGCGTGTCCTCACTTTGCATGGAGTGTGTGTGGGTCCGAAATGCTGGTTGCGTTCTTTGCGTTGCGACGGGAAGACGCGGATGAGTGTTCCTCGAGTTCATCCAGCACTGAACCTGTCGTTGCGCTTGTTGTTGTTTTGAAGGAGGGGAAAGGAGCCGTTCGACACTGGAACTACTGGACAGCAGACCTTTCGTTGTCAGCATTGTGCGCTTCAGCACAGTGTGTGTGTTCTGTATACAAAATGCACATCGCTGTGAGACGAGCCCATCTCCCTTTCTTTTTTTGTTTACATCGGTCAAAGTAATTTACTGTTTCTTTTCTTCGGTGTATTTTACTGAGAGGACACTCCATCTCGACTGTTTCAAAACAGGTGGCATGGATTTGTTCGCATTTTTGTTGTTGTTGTTGTCATTGACATCCTTGGATAACCGTGTATTTCTCGCACATGCAGTGCTGAAGTGCATCCCTCGAGTACGAAGTATCACGTGTTGCAATGCAAACTCTGCGAACCAGAAGGAGGTCTACGGAATTGCACACAGTCTTGGACATGCATGTTCAATCTGAAACTCAACAAGATCCATTCCCAGTGCAACTTTCTTGACATCCGCGCTCTCTCTGTAGATTTCTCTCTCCTTTAAACTTATCGTCGTCAGATGCAGATATAAAATGGGACAGTCCCAACGATACTGCAAGGATTCAGGAAATGCGATCACAGTTAATAGATCCCCGATCCGTTCTTGCATCCCGACCTTGCACTGCAGCACTGCTGCAGATGCCATGGCGACTCGCAGAGATGCAGCTCGAGGCATGGAATGTATTTAATCGCGTCCACGCATGTGGTGTTGCAATCGCGAGTCGCTAGTCGAGAAAAGCGCATTTGTGGTCGCCAATCGACAGATGCAAGGTTCGAAAGGCTCCTTGGCTTGGCTGACGCCAGCTCGCTCTGTCGATCCGTGCGGGCGACACTTGCCTTGCACTCCAGATCAGATGGATGTCTCTTCCTGTTGCACAACCCTGCAACGAGTCGATGCTTCTTTTTCTGTCGCTCGATGCTTGCATGGTTGCTGGACTGGGATACTTTTGGAGAAGTCCACATGAGCGAGAGGGTTCAGGTGCAAGAGCACAGCAACGCGAAGAACAACAGCGCCACATTCCTGCACTCTATAGCTCTGTTGCAGGCGGTGGAAGACGAGCGCTGTGGCTTGTTTGCCATGGAGTCGCTCCTTTGCGGTCCGATGCGATCGGCAGTCCATTGGACAAACTCGTGCTCTGAACTGACTGAGCATCCAAGAACAGTGGAGTGGATTGCATCGCGCGTTTGTTTGCAAAGCACGCAGCGCATCATGTGGAGTTTGTGGCGCTGAAGCAAGCGGTCGTGCTGGAGCGGTGGTAATCAAGAGTGCGTACGCAACTGGCGACCGAACCGGATGCGGTGCCGACATCAATCGCTCGCGCATATTTCGCGTCGCCTCCGAGACAGCTGGGTTTCAGGTGAGCAACTGAGTGCTGCCATCCAGTCTCCTCCCAGTCTCCTCCCTGACCGACTGACACCTGCACCGACTTTGCCGTATGTCTCCCCACCTGTTCCAGACGAAGAAAAGAGCGGAAAGCTGGCACAGTCCGCATCTTTTTCAGCAAACGACGCATGCAGAGGCATGCACTTGCACACTCGCTGTTGCTTGCATATCGCGTCCGGTGGGTGCGTGCTGCGCTCATTTTCCTCGAAACAGCAAGCAATCGCAAATTTTTCACCTGTCTGCCATGCCTTGCGTGACGCCACCCATCTGCACGCGCACCTGCCGATTCCATTCAAATGCATCTTATCTTGTCTCTATTTAGCAAAAGATCTGCTTTGCGTCAGGAACCTTGCTCACACTTTCTCGGAAAGCGACAGAGACTTGCGCCATGCTTCCGTGGAAACGCAGGTCTGCACATCCTCCCCCCTTCCCACTTTCACATTTGGTTTGGCGGTTCGGTTGCTGCCGACCAAACCTGGTGTTCACGCAGTGAAAGCAGGACAAACGAATCCCACGTGCACTTTGCGCTCGCCATACATCCGGCATCTCTTCGTGCAGTGCGAGGTTTGTGAACTGACTGGGACTACTGCTCAAACCAGCAGCAAAGCTCTTCCTTCTCCCCCCCTACTCCTCGCTCGGAATCAACCAGATCATCGTGCATCACTGTTGCAAACAGTATCGCTGGTCAGCTGGACAAAGCGGATCTCGAGCTCCATCTGGTCTCGAGGAACGCTGTCTTTCGTCACAGAAAGGGATGTTCTCGTGCGCCACCTAGTCCGTTCCTGGAGCTCTTTTACTTTTCTACATCCGGACGCTGCGTTTTACAGAACCTGGAACAGGATTAAGGCGCTTCTCGCGAACTAATAATCGCGTCCGATCTTGTCTCGCTCTCTCTTTGTCTTTGCGTTAAACGAGCGACACGCCTCCTGACAGTCTCTTTTACTCGTTGTTCAAGGTTCTTTTAGCTCTCTTCCACCACCCAATTACTCTTGTTTCGGCAAGAACGATCGACGGATAGGGTTTCATCCATCCCAGCTGGCTTTCTCGCGGTTTCTCGTCCTTTCTGTTTTTGGACACTCATACGAAAACGCAGTCTATTCTGGAAAAAAGGGGGGAACTGGGTCGATCTCTCCACAAAAATAGACGCACGACCAAAGCACAAGCGGGGAACAGGTCCATTTCCCGAAATCTCACATCGTCGTCTCCACAGCAGAGAGAGAGAGAGAGAGAGCACACAAGTTTCCATTCTCCCTGTCGCCAGCGCCAGATCGAAGCACTCAAGCGCGACGGAAAGCAAGCCGCACGCGAAGATGGAGAGCGGCGACATGAAGAAGAACAGCAAGGACGCCGCCGCGCATGGCAGCGACGACGAGCGCGAGCAGCAGAGCGCGGCGAGCAGTCCAAAGAAAAGCGAGCCAAGCGACGCGAGCAAGCCCGTGTACCGCACCATCGGACTCGACGATGAACCCGACCAGCTGCAGTACCGCTCGATGGCCAAGACCATCGCGGCCACGGGTCCGCCATCGCTCGGGTTGATGGGCGGACGCAACCTCATGCATGGAGGCGGCATCCCAGGCATGCCATCGCTCTCTGGTCTGCCAGCGGGTCCGATGGCGTTCGCGAGTGGCGCGAAGAAGATGGGCGGAGCGCCAGGTTTCTCGACGGGTGTCAAGAAATCGGAAGCCGCGCCAAGCTTTGGGATCCGCGTGGACCGTACCAAGTACGTCGGTGTTGCGCCGCGCGACCTCCCACCACCTCCGTTCCGATTAGAGTTGCACACCCATTTCCATGCGAAGCTGGAAGCGATTCAGCGCGTGTGCAGTGTCGTCGGACGCAAACTGTGTGAACTGGACACGGATTTCGAGTTCAAGACCGAGAAGTGCAAGTGGAAAGTGGAATACCGACGAAACGGAGGCGCGCAACGTGTCAACTTGAACATCATCATTTTCAAGACGAACAAGGAGTACGTCGTCGAAGTGCAGCGACGAGAGGGAGACATCACGGCGTTGATGCATCTCTACGGCGAGTTGAAGACGTTCTTCAAGCGCAACCAGTTGATTGTCGAGAAAGCCCAGCCAAGTGCAGGTGTGAAGCGTCCGGCTCCAAAGGCGTTGCCGAAGACTTCCCCATTGACTACGGCAAACATCCGCGACGGCGTATCGGCCATCAAGGGACTACTTGAAAGCAAGTATGTGGATACCCAGCTCCAAGGTGTGCTCGGCGCCATCTCGCTGTCTGCCCAAGAAGAAGCGGCACGTCCTGAAATGGCTACTTTGATTCCTCACCTTGTCGCACTTGGTCAATCTAAGAATACCAATGTTGCCAGATTAGTCGGCGTCGCACTGTCGCGTCTGTGTGACCACCCCGAGTGTCGCCAAGCATTTGTGGCATCGAAGGGGTGGCAGTTTATTGTCGATTGCGCTGCGGGGGGTCCGAATGTGAACCCAGAGGTGCAGCGGGAGAGCCTCCATGTGGTAGAGAGCTTGTGCCCGTTGTACCACGACGAGTTAGCAAAAGCAGAGAACGCGAGCAAAGTGCTGCAACTGGTTCAGGGCTGGCAGAGTATCGAGGACCCGCGGCTGAAGAAGCATGCGTGCAATGCGCACCGTGCGCTCAAGGACGCCGGCGTGATCGCATAGGTCGATCGCTCAATCGTAGGTTGCTCGCTCCACCACCACCATCAGTCTCTATTTCATGCCCATATCTTGTAAGATAAAGCCCAACCTCCCCTCATTCCTCGTTAATTTGCTTTTTCTTTCGCCTTCTGTGTCTTCAATGATGAAGAGAAAGAAAGAGAGCGCAAATATATGTGTCTGTTCGTTCGTATGTTGGCATTAATAGCTTGCTTTGCGTATTTGTTTCTCCTTTCTTCGCTGCGAGCACGGTTGAGAGATCTGCATGCATCCAGTCCGAGAGAAGAATGCAGGGACGTCGGAGTGTCCCATCTGGTGGATAGTCGGAGAGGAGTGCGGCGCTGTATGTATGTAACACGAAGATCCGGTCTCACCTTTATTGGCGTTATGTCGTCATGTGTGCATCAGCGAGTCATCATGGATGCCGCTTCAACAAGAGCACGAATATTTCTGCGGTTTCTGCACCGTATCCCCATCATCCTCGCACTTGAGCGCCATCATGGATACAGCTTTTTTTGTTTGCTTTTGTTTTTGTGTTTATTCGCTCATTGGAAGGTACTGGTATCCTATCGCTTGCGAGCGCTGGTTGCTTGCTACACGATCTCTGCGGCAGACCCGCCACTGGGGACACGCTTCTCGACAGACCAGCCGCCTTCGAGCGTCTCGGTCATCGTGACGGACAACGAATCCGGGGTATCCGGGAGGAACGAATCCACGTCGGTCGATTCGTCCTCGGAGAACAACAGCTCTTCTTCCAGGACGTACCCAAGGATCTGATTCTTCAGTGATCTAGTAGTTACAGATAAAGTCCAAGTCAGCGGTGTCTGCAATAGCGAAGAGCTCATAGCGACAACTACAATAGCACGTACGTGGGGAACCAAATGTTCACTGGCAGCAGCCAGTGGATCGAGAACCGCTGGCTCGAGCCACCAAACACTTCGCGCACGCCCAGATTGTCGGCGACTTCCCCCTTCAAACGATCGATTTGCGTCGCCCCCGTGGTGATCACACTGTACTGGTCGCACATCATGCACATCGTGAAGAGCCCAAAGAGCACCGCTTCCAGTACGAGGAACACGACGCGAATCGCGCCGGAGCTTGGACAGCTATGCACCAAAAGGGAAACATCCTGCGTGAGCTCGCAGTGCATGCCAGCGCTAAAGAAACCAGCAATGGCACGTACTTCTCATTCACGCAGCGCGCATACCGCAGGCACACCAAGACCAGCGCGTAGATAGACAAGATGAACACGTAAAAGATAAAGAGCAAGAAAAACTTGTGGTTGCCCAGCCCGACGCAGTTGTTCACCCACGGACAGTGGTGGTCCATTTTGATCACGCAGCGGTCGCAGATCGAGCAGTGATGCGCGCGACCGGGCTTAAACTGTCGGCAGCGACGGCAAGTACGATATTTCTGCTCTTCAATGCTGCAGAGGAAACGGAGCGCGACGACAACTGGTTAGGTTTCTGAGTGGGAGTAAATACCTCAGGGCTCGCTATGCACTGAAAAGGAAGTGGCAAGACCTACCGCGCAATATCTTCTTTCGATGAGTCAGCCATCGCGACCGGCAGCGCACTGTGTGGAACAGCACCCGGATCCGTCAGCATTGCTATATCGTGTGCATGATACACGCACACAAGTCAGCAAACCAAACGCATGAGTCTTCCGGACACGCAGCATTTACACTTCAAGTGTAGATGCATGGAATAGCAGAAGAAAACAAATGCACGCTCGTCGAACCTTTGCCGTGCGCGACCAACGCCAGGAAGCAGACCGCCGTGAAACTCGCGATATTCACGAGACCAAGCAACGACAGCCCCATCCATGGGTAGATCACCACTCCCTACACACAAACCGCGTGGATCATGGCAACTGCTCAGCGAAATGGAGGAGCGCATGCATGTTCTTCGGTAAGCAATAACGATGTGGAGGACGCACCACGACGACACACTCGGCGTAGAGCACGAGGAACCAGGAGAGCACGGCGCAGATGAGGCCGCACGGGTCCTTGTTACACCAGAGGCGCACGTTGAAGCCAGTGCCGCACCCCGTCTCCTTCCTGCGCTTCTCAAAGGCGGAGCTCATCCTCGTCTATCGTCTCTCTCGGCCACGCGCGAATGCGAGCTGCTTGGTGTTTCTTCTCCCTCGTCGTCGTCGTCGTCGTCGTCCTGTATATTTAGCGACCGAGACGGCTCATGTGCGAGCAAGTTGGGCTACTTGACTGCACTTGAAATGTTGATGCTGGTACCGGTACCCACCCACAAATGGTACGCCGTACCGCTTCTGCTGGCACAGTTTGATATTGAGATACTACCGGTAGGAGTACCGGTCGAGAGGTACTGTACCCATGTCATGGTTACTAAAGAGACAACCTTGTCTTCTTGTCTGCACAATGTACCGCATGAACTGGTTCGATACCGGTACTCAGCATATTAAGTTCACCAGCCTGCACAGTAGCTCGTTCATTTTCGTTCCTGAGAACCTTCCGTCCGGTCCGAAAGAACACAAGATTTGATCTCTCTCTCTCTTAGAACCGGTCTTGGATCAATGAGTGAGTGATGGTCATCCTTCATCCCTCAAATCGAATGCTGCAGAGTGGTGGTCTCTCTCAAATTGATTGACGCCAAATTTCCAATCTTGCGCATTCTCACATTCGAGCCACAAGCAGCAAACCAAACGGCGACACCACGGCGCAAAATGGGGAAGACAAAGGAAGCCAAGAAGCAGCAGGCGTCGAGCGAACGCGCGTTCGGCCGCATCGCACTCAGCGACCTCACGGATGCACGCGTCGCCGAATGGACCGTGCGTGCTGTCGCGGGCGAACACCGCCAGTTCACACGTGCGAAGAAGCAAGAAGAAGGCAAAGAGGAAGAAGCAGCAGCAACCGCGGACGGAACCGCCAGCGCCATAGCGAGACTCGCGATGCAGGCGTCGGCACTGCGCGATGGCACCCAGAAGCTCATTGGAATGCGCTGCGGCACGTGCGACATTGCGGCGTTTGACTCGTTGGATGAGCAGTATGCGCATTTTAAAACCGACTGGCATTGCGTGAACCTCAAGCGCAAGGCCAAGGGGTTGTCGATTTTCGCCAGTGGAGAAGACGCGAGCGCCAGTCGATCCCGCGAGAAGAGAGGCGACAGCAAGAAAGGGAAAGACGGATATGGTTCGTCCGCGTCGTCGTCTTCCTCTTCGGATGCGTCGGATCTTGAAGATGTGGATGATGTGTACACAACCACGGAACCCGTGGTGGAGTTCTCCGATGGGAAAAGCGTGTTCAAAGTGTACAAAAACATCCTCCCGCGTTTCGATGGAGACAGTTTCGACCCATATACCTCGTTAGACGAAATTCGCACCTCTGCGTTCAAATGGGCTGTGTTCCTGCTCCGAAGCGGTCGCTTTGCTGGTGCGATCTTCGACAAAGAGAAAGCGCTGTGCCATAAAACTTTCCAGCGGTACACCGTTCGCCGCAAGCAAGGCGGCAGTCAGTCCGCGAGCGACAATGCTGGCGGGAAGGCGAAATCTGCGGGTGCGACGCTGCGACGATACAATGAAGCCGCGTTGAAGCAAGATGTGGCCGATCTGCTTGTGCAGTGGAAAGATTTGCTCCAGGATACGGAATTGATCTTTCTTTCCAGTGGCAAAACGGACCGCGGGACATTCTTTGCGGGGAAAACGCCAGTGCTGCAAGCAGGTATGTGTGTGTGTATTGATTTTTTGAATGCGCTCCAACCTGATGCTCTGCTGTACTGATGAACACACTGTGTATTGCACAGACGATAAACGGCTCCGACGAATCCCATTCGCGACCTTCCGACCGACGTTTGAGGAGATTTGCCGCGTGCGAGCCGATCTCAGCAGTGTCCGCTTCTCGCCACTCGCAGCGGAACCTTCTCCTTCGGAAAAGTCCAAGAAAGCGGCACCTTCCAAACCGAGAAAAGCAAGTGAGCAAGCCGAGGACGAGAGATCGGCGAAGCCCTCGAGTCAAACTGCGGAAGAAGCAGAAGAAAAAGAGGTCGTTCCACACATCATTCAGCTTGTGTTGGATGGGAACTTGAGCAAGTTGAAAGAGCTGGAGCCTGCTACTACTGGAAGCGACGACAACGATGTGAACACTGTCGACTCCAATTTCATGACAGCACTGCATCACGCGTCGGCGAAAGACTCGGTGCCCTTTGTGACGTATCTGCTTGAACGTGGCGCGAACCCGTCGTTGCTGGACTTGCGTAGTCGACCGCCGTACTTTCTGTGCTCCACGAAAGAAACACGGAATGCATTCCGGCGCTTCATGGCCGACCACCCGGACGCCTGGGACTATGCTGCGTCGCAGATCCCAACCGGGTTGACGTCTGAAATGGAGCAGAAGAAGAAGGAGAAGGAAGCCGAGAAGCGGCGGCGTGCAAAAGAGCGCAAGAAACAACAGAAGCAAGACGCCGCCGACGCAAAACAGCAAGAAATCGCGCGTCGGGAAGAAGAAGAGCGTCAAGTCGCGGCGGGCAAGGCGTGCGACTCCTGCGGCAAGTACGCGGGCAAGACGCCGTTCTTGCGCTTAGAGTACAAATACTGCTCGACGGACTGCGTGAATGTGCACAAGCGCAAGCTGATGAGTGAAGCCGCATTGCGTCGCTTTGGCGGCAGCTAAACGGGAAGAGGAAGAAGTGGAGTTGATAGGTAGAGCTTTCGCAAAAGTATCCTTCGTTAAATAGAGAGGAGCGCTTTCGAGTCGATGTGTGTCTGTCCAGCATTTTGTGGTCTCATAACGGCTCGCGTCTTTTCGAACCAGTATGTTGGTGAGCAGCTCAAACGGGAATTTTGCAGAAAGAGAGCGGACACTGCTCGCGTGTGGAAAATGGAGCACCTCCTCCCTCTGGACGACGAGACGTTGCAGCGGCTGTACGCGTGGATCGATGAGATCCCGCTGTCGCGGCCAAAGAAGAGCATCGCGCGGGATTTCAGCGACGGCATCCTCACGGCCGAAGTGATTGCGTTTTACTTCCCCAAGCTCGTGCAGATGCACAACTACAGTCCCGCGAACTCGGTCAAACAGAAATTGTACAACTGGAACACGCTCAACCGTGCGTCCTCCTTACTCCTGCTGCTGCGGGATGCTTTCGGAAGGGGATCGCCATCGCATGTTCTCATATGAAAGCCATTTTGTTGTGCGATGTAGGGAAAGTGCTGAAGAAGCTGCACATCTTTCTTGCCAAGGACGACATCGACGATCTCGTGCAGTGTCGACCAGGTGCGGTGGAGCATTTGCTCGTCAAGCTGCAGCTCAAAGTACGATGGGCAGGATCTGTCGTAATCTATGTCTCCATGTGTGTGTGAGAGTTTTCGACTGATGAGTGTGTCTTTTGTCTCGGATCAGATTGCGAGCTACCGTGAAAAGCGACCGCTCTCGGCGAGCGACCGGCGTCCGCTTGATAACAAGGCGGAGTATGTGAACGTGCATGCAGCGACGACCGGATTTGGTAGCCCCAACGGTGTCAGTGGTGGAGCTTCGGTCGCTGGGATGCCGGGGGGGAGTTTGTCCTCAGGTCGCTCGAGTCAACTGCAACAGCAGCAGCATCGATCCCCGAGCTTTGAGAAAGTCGCGGAAGTGCGCGAACCTCTCTCGCACATGAAAGAGTTGGCGTCGGGCTTCTTGGAATCGCACGATCGAGAGCAAGAGCGAGATGCCGACGTGGTGGGGATACCGAGTCCCCATGGCTGCTCTGTGTCGGCAGGGTATGGCGCGGAGCATCCTACGAGCGTCTCCACGAATAAGGGCTACGTCCATAGTAGTGCCGAATCGGTCGCTTCCGAGACGCGATCCGAGATCCTCGAGAAAGACAACACCATCTCGGAGCTTCGGGAAACCATACAGGTACCTACATCGACTGTTTCACATCTGCACTCCTGGTGGCATGCGGAAATAATAGTGCGGCGTTATACTATTTGCACATAGATTCTCGAGATGAAAGTGCAGAAATTGGAGCAATTGGTGCGCTTGAAAGATGGGAAAATCCAGACGTTAGTCGCGAAATTGCGGTCGCAAAAGCCCTCGTCGTGAATGTGGAGATAGAAAGCAAAAAGGCGTTGATGTGCAGCGCTACTGCAAGTAGTAATGTAGCAGTGCAATCAAAAGGCATCGAAAGGAAGGAGTGAGCGACGTATTCCAGACAAACGAACACACATTGCGTTTCCTCCAACAGCTAGGTTTCGTCAACATTTCGAATAGGCACACTATCGAGGCAAGGGACTACAACAGTAGCTAGACTAGTCGACTTGCCTCGATCTCTCTATCCCCAGAATCGCATCACTTGCTCGGGCGTCTCTGCGGGTTTGAGCAGGTCAATCGAGATGCCGTCGTCGTTGCTTCGGTAGCCGTAGACCGCAGGTGCTGGGCGACTGCAGTGGCGGCTGAACAGCGAGATCGTGTTCGAGCCCGAGTCGTGGATCACGACAAAATCCCCTCGTGCGATCAGCGGCAAGTCGACGTGTCGGCCAATGAGATCCCCGCCAAAGCACAGCGGACCGGCGATATTCTGGACGGCGCTTGGTGCTGCGGACGCGATGCCATTGCCACTAGAGTTTTGGGACAGAAGAGAAAGTGTCAGTGACTGAGCAATAGTGGTGAGCTAGGGTCAAGGCAGCTAACGAACTCACTTGTACACGGAGAGGCGATGTGGGAACAGCGCGGGCACGTAGCAGGTGCGCAGGAACAGATCCGAGCCAGCGTGGATGATCGCTGTCTGCGCGAGCTGGTGGGTGGCGTCGCTGCCCGGGAGCACCTCGTGCTCCTTGATGTACTCAACCTCGCTGATCGTCCACCCGGTTTTCGCACTCACGCTGCGGCCAAACTCCGTGAGGATCGTGCGTCCGTTGCGTTCGAAGAGCTGGGGTGCACACGTGCGCAGCACATCCACGTATTCCGCGAACGAAGGGGACACATCGTCGCTGTCGTAGTTTGACGGCAGCCCGCCGCCAATGTTGAGCACTTTGACGCGACTCACACCCACGGCGGCGTCGATCTCATTCGCCAGCTCGCAAAGGATCGCAGCGCCACGCGCGAGCATCTCCAGGGTGCACCCTTGCGAGCCCACATGGCAGTGCAACCCGGTCATCCATGGATTTTCCTTGAAGAAATCGATGATCTTGCGGCGATTTGCGTCGGTGAGTGCCGTACCAAATTTGGAGTGCACGGTCGAGACACTGAGGCACTCGTTGCTGCCAGCGCCCAACAGCGGGTTCACGCGCAGCCCAATGCGAGGCAAGTGACCTGCGAAACGAGGGGTGCACTCGGGGAAGTTCGACTGGAACAGTTCTTCTGCGTGCTCGCGAATGATCTGGAGCTCGTCAAAGTTGTCGGCATTCAGCTCCACCCCGGCACTGATCGCAAACGCGATATCGCGACGGGTCTTGCACGGACTGTCAAACACGATGTTCTCTGGTGGACACCCGAGGCGCAACGCGTGCTGCACTTCGACGATCGACGCGCACTCGATGCCCACTTTGTTTTCGATCGCGCGCTTGATGAAAAACGACAACGGACAGGATTTCATCGCAAAGCGGTGCTCGAAATGCGACGGGAACGACGTCAGCAGCGCTTGGAACGCCATGTCGATCGCATCGAGGTCGTACACGACCGCCAACTTGGTCGAGTCGTCGTCGCCGTACTGGTTCACTTGCGGAGCGTTGACCTGCGAGCCAAGGATCCCGTCGTGGCGCAGTTTCCGCACCACCTGCGCGATCTGAGTCTTCTTGACACTGAAATTCCAGTCGCTCAGTGGCTTGGGGAGCTCCAGAAGCGGCTGCACGATGCGTTCTTCAATGTACTGCTGACGGAGCAGCTCCCAGTGGCGCAAGATGAGCTCGATCTTGTGCAGCACCAGCGTGTCTTCTTGCACAAACTCGTCGATCACCGTGTGCATGCCTTCCCGCAACCCTCGGTAGTACATGACGTTGACCATATCGGCGCTCATGGCGATGCGCAGCACGGCACTCTGGAGTTTGCCCAACTGGACCGGTTGCCCCAAGAGGCACTTCTTCTTGGAGATCGCGTCGTCGGGGAGTGCGTGCGAGAGATCTTTCGAGAGCAGCGTGTGCAGATCGCGCAGGCGCGTCGCGTCCAAGTGCTCCTGGCGGCGCTCGTCCCAGACTTTAAACGACACGATCGAGTCCATGGGTGTGATGCTGCGCTTCTTGCTCGGGCTGTTCGTGTTGGGGGAAGGTGGGCTTGCGGACGACGAGATGCTTGTCGATGCCACTGGAGCTTCTAGTATCTCCACAAGAGCACTCCACTCGGTCCGTAGTTGGTGCTTGGTCTGGGAAATATAAGTCCGGCAGATATCGTCGACCCACACGTGCGGGATCCGCGCATACGGTTCCAGGTGGGCGAGTGCGCTTTCCCAACGCAATAGAAGTCCGACATTCATAAACGAACCCATCCGGGTACGCACATATTTCATGCAATTTGGGAACTCGTACTTGGAGAAATAGTCTTCGAGCCCCAGTGGGTGGCAAAGCTCCGCGTACTCTTCGACGGCCGTGGTCTCCATCTCGTAGACGCAGCGGATGGGCAACAGCACGGCGCCACAGAATGGAGCGCCACCAAAGAACTTGGAGCCGGTCACCAAGGTGATGTACCCTTTGGTCGAGAACTCGCGGAACACATGGAGGTCGACCCGCATTTGACACGCATCGACAACGACAAGCAACCGATTTGGGTACGTCGCGGCCAGGAAATCCACGACGTCCATGGTCGGCGAGTTGAAGCCCGTCTTCGAACCCATGACCACGTGCAACAGCACGACATTCGAGCCGTTCGGGTTTTCCAGCAAGCTCGTGACGGTCTTGAACACGTAGTCGTTGATGCAGTTGATGTTGCCCTGTTCGTCGCGACCTTGGAGCTCAATGACGTCGACGAGCTCCGTTGGGTACCGGCGCAGGGACTCGCCCGGGGTCGCTGGTTCCCCGCTGGGAGTGAGTTCGCTGAAGTGCTTCCCGCCCGAGGCACTCGCCGAGCCGCGTCCGATCTCGCCCTGCGCCGAGATAATGCTCGTGACTTTGCGGTCGCCGCCGAGCAGTTCGAGACCGGAGAACACGCGAGCAAGCGCAGCCGACGTGCCTAAAAGCTCGGCGTCGGTGCCCGATGGCGTGAGTACTACGCGGATCGTGTCGTCCTGCACGAGGTCTGCGATCCCGAGACTAACGGCAATGCGATGGCGGATGCCGGCCATTTTCGCGTCAAAGTAGTCGGTCGCCGATTGCGAGTTTGGGTTGATCGACAGCGAGTTCAAGAGCAGTTCCTGGCGCAACTTCTCGCAGCGCTGGAACCCTTCCAACGTGATGCTCGAGCACGTGCAGCTGCCTCGCGAGATATCGGTGCTCAACGGAATCGTGGACCCATTGTATTTGTTGGTCTTTGACGTCGGACACAGCACCGAGCGCTCGTCGGAGCCGCGGATGAGCAGCGACTCGGTTTGTTCGGCGAACGGCAGCGCACACGCGACAAACTTGATGATCTCGTTCCACATATCTCCGTGGCATGGGATGTGCAGCAATGTCGCTAGTCGCGAGAACATCTCGGCATTCGACGACACATTTTTCAGCTGATGCAGTAGCCGCACTTCGTCGTACTCCTGTTGTCCCACCGCCGCGTATTCGGCGATTTGCGCGGGTGCGAACGTCTCCAAGTACTTGATCTTTGTGTACAGCAGCACGATGCTACGTGCACTGTAGCAGGGAGAGTTGCGATTCAGCTCTGGCAAGCACAGCAAGCGGTCTTGCAAAAAGTAACTGAGCTTCACGGCGTCGAACACGTCCTCCAGCTGCGCGGAAAAAGTTGCACAGCGATTAGGTCATGCAAGTCAGTCAAGACATACTGCGTTTGCGTACCTTCCAGGAGTGGCGTTGATCTGGCAAACTCTTTGGATGCAAAAGCGGTAGAAGTTCCGGGTGGAACTTTTCCACTTGTTCGGCGAGCGGCATGTCCACACGTGGCGCAGCTGCTTCGGCGGTGTCTTCGTGCTGCTCGTCGACGCTTTTCTTGCGCGTCGGCACCGAGTCATGATGGTGCATTGCTGCTGTGGACTTGCTCTTGACAAACTCCTGCTCGGGGTCGCCGCCATGTTTGGCGTCGTTACCGAGCAAGCTCGCACCGCGCGTCGAGCTTGTCTTGGCGTGCTTCATCTGCGATTTCACCACAGGGATCTTGTTCATCCTGGCTTTCGGATTCGTTAATGCGAGCTCGAAGACGATGATGATGATGGCAGTTTGGAAAAGACCGAAGAGCTCGACAGCAAACAACAACGACAACAACCGGAGAGGTCCAGAATGAAAGGAGCGAAGGCGATCGCAGAGAAATGCTCCGACGTCTGTTTGTTGCGACAGCAGACGTGTGCTGGAGTGGGGGGCAGTGGCGGAGTGGGTGGGCGCATAGGCGTCTCGTGCGGCTGTCGCGACCAAAGCCTTGAAGAGGTTGCTCCCACTATGTACCCCTTTGCACCCGTTCACACCCGCGTAACGGTCTAAGATCCACAGGATCATCATCGCCAGACTCACTGCACCAGCGTTTATCGTATCCCCATTTATCTGATACGTTGTGCATTTGCATCTGGTGGATGAAACCCCCCTTCATTCCATGATGGATCAAATGGATGGTGGGGACTGTCAGGAGAGGCTCAGAAGTGGATGTGTTTGCTAGGGTGGATATGGGATCCTGCGAGTTAATCTGCGCGAGTGGAGGTGAGAAGACTGAAGTTTCGTCGCCTCCCACTATGCATGCGCGCACAGATACGGAGTACACACACTTTGTAGGACGTTGAGGGAGATATGCACGAGATGTCATCTATCCTGTATTGCGGCCGTTTCACCGCGCTCGCGAGTCTCCTGCTGCAGCAAGGGGAGGCTTCGTCTTTTTTTCCGAGCGCGTGCCCCTCTGTGATCGAACGGCCGGTCGCATCGCTGCAAAGAGGAGAAGAAAAAATGCGTCGCTATCTGTGAGGCCGAATCGGAATGAAAAGAGCGACTTCACGGCTCGCCATCACCATTTACACCACTTCTTCAACCGCATCCTGCTTGCCCATCTTTGATGCCTTCGTCGTGCACATAGTCGTCCACCTCTGCAACGGAGGAACTCACCCTCCCAACGGTAGAAATACGTGCAAGAAAGTCCATCTGATATCCATTATAGCATACAAAAAGAAATGCACTCGCGCGTGCGTGCGAGCTTGGAGTGCGCTGCTGGTTGAAGGACTTGATGGGAATGGATCCCTTCACTTCGTCCACGTTCTTTTTTCCGGTGATGAAAACCTGCACATTCTGGTAGTCAAAAACACCAGTAAGTGCGCGCTTCAGGTCTTGACTGCTTCTCCCAAAGTGCGCATCTGACACATGCGTACTTAGTGACCTTTTAGTGACGACCCAAAATCTCACAGGTTCTGAAACACTTGTGAAAGTGATACGATATTCATCCTCAGAGGGTTATTCGGTGCGACAGACACATTCGTTTGCAGGGGTTGCGACGGTAAAACCAACCAAATCAAATAAAGTGCTGCCACCAAACGCCACCAACGTATCAAATTGGACAACACGTTCGAGTGAGAAGAGAGAGAGACCCGATGGTGCAGCAAGCGAGCAGGACGACCGTGAAGAAGTCGCAGCGCCAGGGGAGCATGCTGCGCGTGCAAGGGTGCTCGCACTTCCGCCAGCGCCTCGTGTGCGCGACGCTCAGCGGACGTCCGATCTGCATCGAAGAGATCCGTTCGGAAGACGAAGAGCCGGGACTCACAGACTTTGAAGCGAACTTCCTGCGTCTACTGGATCGCATCACGAACGGCAGCCACATTGAGATCAACGAAACCGGTACGAAGCTCAAGTACTCGCCTGGGTTCATCGTCGGTGGACGCATTGAGCACGATTGCGGTGTGAAACGCTCGATTGGCTGGTTCCTCGAAGCGATTGCTGCGCTGGCGCCGTTCGGCAAGCAGCCCTTGCACATAGTGCTCCGGGGCATCACGAACGATAATGTGGACGTCTCCGTGGACGCGTTCAAGACCACGACGCTGCCGTTGATGAAGCATTTCGGCATCGACGAAGGGTTAGACTTTAAAGTGAAGAAGCGTGGAGCGCCTCCGCTCGGAGGTGGGGAGGTGCTATTCAGTTGCCCGCTCGTTCGCCAGCTGCGCTCGATCCACCTCGTGGAAGAAGGCTTCATTAAGAGAATACGGTATGTCGTGCTGGCTTGGTTGGTTGGTGTTGCATGAGCGCATTGCGTGGTTCGGTGTGTGCTCACGGATCTCTTGTATTTGCGCAGTGGTGTGGCATACTCGACGCGTGTGTCGCCGCAAACGTCGAACCGTATCGTCGAGACCAGTCGAGGGCTTTTCAACAAGCTTCTCCCTGATGTGTATATCTATTCCGACCACTACAAGGGTGCGGAATCCGGTCAATCGCCAGGTTTTGCACTCTCGCTCGTGGCGGAGACCACGACAGGCGTGTTCTTAGGCGCCGAAGCGGCGGCGACGGGGGGCAACTTGCCCGAAGATGTGGCGTCGTTGGCGTCGAGCTTGCTCTGTGAAGAAATCAGTAAGGGGGGCTGTGTCGACACAACGAACCAAGCGCTCGTGCTGCTGTACATGGCGCTCTCGCCAGAAGACGTCTCGAAAGTGCGCTTCGGAAAGCTCACGCCGTACACGTAAGGATGTTTTGTTATCTACCGTCCTGGACTGCACGCAGGAGTCTTGCATTACTCACTAACGGATTGCTTCATTTTGTGTGCGCAGTATCCAGTATCTGCGTCACCTTCGCGATTTCTTTGGCATCACGTTCAAGATCAAGCCCGATCCCGCGACAAAGACCGTGTTCCTTTCGTGTCTTGGCATCGGGTTCAAGAACTTGTCCAAGAAAGTCACATAGAGAGAAAGTTATACACACACACACACACACACACACACACACACACATACAAGAGCTATTATACTATTGCCTTTTTTGTCAGCCAAATGCACAAAACACACAAGCGAGGAAGCGAAACAACCAGGCTCTTACTTATTTCCGTCTCATTTTGGGCATCTTGACGGCTTCCCCTCCGGCCGCGCCACTTTTCATTGCAGGTTTCGGAATCGGCGTCGCGCCACCTCGAATGGACGGATGGATCGCCGTCAGGTTCGCCGGCAGCGTTGTCTGCGAACGCCCCGACTCCCGCAGCGAGTGGCGCGCGGCCATGATCCATTTCCGCGCCAGTGCCGTCGAGGAAGCATTCAAGCTCACCGGTTTCTTGGTCCACTCGAAATGCCGCGCCATGGCCTCCTCTTCGTCGTCACTGACGTCGACCATGTTGCGGCGCCGGCCGTGCTTGCCAAACACGCGATCTTGCGCTTTCCGGTACCATTTCTGCATCAGCGCAAACGACGCCGCATTCAGGTGCACAGTATGGTCCCACGCGCCGCCACCTGCAAAGTCGTCGTCGCCCTCAAAGCCGGGTCCCCCTCCAAAGCCTCGTTTGCTCGACTGCTCCGTCGCTTTCAAGTGGACGATGCAGTTCAGGCACAGAGTCTTGAATTTCTCATGCTTGGTGAAAAACTCTTTCCACCCGGCGACATCAAACTCTTCTGCGAGCGACAGGCTCTCAAACTTGTCGCCAAGCAGTTCGATCGGGATCGCGAGCTCCACTTGCAATTGGCGGCGACTCAGACACATTTCGCACTCGCTTTTCCGCGCTTGCTGGACAATCGGTTGCACGACAGCTTTCAGCCGCTGGATGCGCCGCGCACGAGCCAGCCACAGTCGGACGATCGTACGCGACGGCGCCGACAAGGTCACGGGACCGAACCGAGGTCGACCGTCGCCGTCGTCGTTTTCGTCATCGTCCGAGATCTGCGGATTCAGACTGTCGAGGATTTTCGCAAACTGGGCAAGCAGGTACGGTCGCGCACGCCGCAAGGTCCGCGGCGTCAAGATCGACGGGAGCTGGCTCACAATCCACGACCGGTTGTAGCTGAGGAACTTGAAACGGAAAGTCTCGGAGGTGATACGCTGGTTCATCAAGTAGGCTTCATGCGAGGCTCCCTTGATCTTCTCCAATTCGTCCCACCGAGGCACGCCAAACTCGTCATCTTCCTCGGGTGGTGCGAGCCACGCTGTGTTTTCGTGCTTGATCTTCCAAATCTCCAACTTCACAGCCAAGAACATCACAAAGTGACGCACAAACAGCGCGCAGGAGAGCACAAATGCGAGCAGGATCGGCATCGCTGGGTCGCCGAACAGGTTGTATTCCGCACGCGCCATGATCTCAATCGCCACGACAAAGAACACAATGCCCGTGATGTGGATCGTGCACATCATGAAAAACTGCGACGAGAAACACATTTGGTCGAGGGTCCGCAAGTTCTCTTCAATGCACTCGTCGAGGTTCGGTTCAAGTCCTTTCCACCGCTGTTCGCGCTGCAGGAAGCGATACCGACAGTACACCAAGTAATCATACAGCTTCCACCCTTGGAAAAGCTCGACGACATTCAGCACAAACACTTCGGTCACGAGCTGGAAAAACAGGATGATCAGCGAGTACCACAAGTAAATCTCCATGTCTTTCTCGCGAATGTTGTAGATGATCGGCAGCATCAGTTCCTCGCGGAAAAACATCATGAGCAAGATCAGGATCGGCTGGTAGAACAGCGCGAGGCGTTCCATTGACGCACCCGCGTAGAAATCGATGATCGGTTCGACGGTCGCGCCTTCTTCATCTTCTTTGGCTTCTTCTTCTTTCTCTGGTTCCTTCTTCGCCTTCTTCTTCTGGCTGTCTGCTTCCGCTCCAACCGTAGCGGACGCAGTATTCGCGACCGTGGAGCGACTAAAGCTGCGAAACAGCGCCAAGACAATCAGCGCGAATGCTTTCACTTTCGTGAAGCAATACCCGAGGATCGACGAGATAAACTCGCCAATGGCAGCAAACGCAGTGTCGGCGTACACCCGCATCAGCAGCATCATCCCGAAATCGAGCGTATTGCCCATCACGAAGTCTCCGAAATCCGTCGCGCCAAACGTCATCAATCCCCCCACGAGACTCAACGCAGACACCAATGGCGCCATGAGCAGTGCTTCTTTCAATTGCCCTTCAATCCATCCTTCGACCACAGCGTTCACGACTTCCGTGAGCACAATCACGTAAAACATGTAGTCTCCAAAGGAGCTCCAGAAGGAAAACTCGAGCATCAGACACAGGAAAAGCCCCAGCAGAATCGACGTGAGGATCATGTTCGCGCGCTTCCACTGGGTCGGCCACCAAATGCTGCGCTCGCGGGCGTCTTCGTCGTTTTTCTCGGCGATGATCTTCTCCGAGATCGCGATGGGCTTTGGCAAAAAGATCTTGGCTCCAAGGAGAATCAAGTAGAGACCGAACGCTAAAAAGCAAAAGCCGATGCGGCCTTTCCGGGTCGCATCGACTTCGTCGGGGTCGATTTTATCGTCGAGGAAGTGCTTGATAATGTTGTCCAGCAGCCAGTAGCCACTCGCTGTCGTGTAGTAGAGGTCGCCCTTGAGGAGCAGGTAGAAGGCACACACAACAGAGAAAATCGGCACCGACGCAAGTGCGACTCCGACAGACGGGGGTGGCGCGATCAATGCGAACACGGCGTAGAAACGGAACCGTGGCGGCGACTCCAGGAACGTGGTGATCCGCACGATTGCCCAAAAGACGAACGCGCCGACGGTCATGGCTCCGCCAAGCACGACAAACAGCAGAAGATACACCTCCTGCTCAAACGCGAACTGAATGATCAGCTGGTAGTAATCCAGCGGGTGCAGATTCACACTAAACGTGTACCCGGTCGTAGCTGCATCGCGGTCGTACTCCGCGAGAACCAACTTGGCCATGATGATGCGCTTCACATTGTTATCGAGCTGGTAGTACGAGACATCCAAGGTTACGGACCGTGGGAAACACAGAGTCGAGCAGTCCCCTTCCAGCTCCGTCGAGGCACTGTTGTCTACCGTGACGGGAATGAAGTAATCGCTACCTTGCGAGTCATAGAGCTCATCGTAGTACCCCCCACCGCGGAAATAGTTGGCCATCGTAGTCGGTTCGCGCAACAGGTAAAACAGCACGGTGTCCTGCGATTGCTCGAACCATCGCGGTGTCACATCGGCCGTCGGCAAATCTTCTTCGTAGTGGCACTGCAGATCCATCATGCAGATGTCTGCCGTTGGCTCTGCGCCGACGTCGAGCGGTCCCACATAGCGGATATCGTCTTGGTTCGGCAGCGGCGGGAACTTGCGTCGCCACCAGTTGCGACCATAGCTCTCCTGCTCGGACGTCATCTCGGGGAGTTGACACGACTCACTCTCGAACAGGTCAAAGATGGGAATGTACGAGTCATATTCCATGCAATTTGAGAAGAACGGCAGGTACGAGAGCAGGATCTTGTCAAATTTGAACAAGTACTGGGTCCCCGTCGAGTCGGTTGGGTCCACGTACAGTTCGTGGAACGTCTCGCGATACTTGAGCGCCATTTGATGCGTGAGCTCGGTCGAACCATACGGCATGACCCAATACGCTGCCTCCGGTTTCACGTCTTCGTACGCATCGACCACGAGCGGGATTTGGGTGCTCGCATTGCTCACGTTATGCGAGAGCAGCACGCGTCCACGCTCGAAATCTTGGTATTTGGGCGGTAAATTGAGTGGCGCGGACGTGTAATCGCCATCGCCTCCGAAATACACGATCACAAACGTGTAGTCGCGCGGAATCAACGCTTCCTCGTTAGAAATAGTTCGCGACAGCGGTCGTGAGTCCGCATCGACGCCCTGCGTCACATTGCTTCGCACAGGTGTTTTCAGCTGCACCGTCGTCGAGTTCACAAAGAACGGCGCCGCGGGTGCATACAGACCGTACATGATGTGAATCTCCACTTTCACGATCACGTCTTCCAGAGCCAACAGCGTGATATTCAAAACATCGTGCTTGTCCACGTCCGTCGACATGAACCATTTCGGGAGCTCCACGGGGAGTTTGCACGGCGACGTCTCGATGTCCGTGCCACTCGGTTTGATCACGCCTCGGGCGTCGCAGCTCTGGTACTCGCACGTACTGTTTTTCACGAACAGCGCGATCTTGTAGTGTTCGTCGTACACCATATCTGGTGGGATATGGCGAAAGTCAAACGACAGCTTTGCCTTGGATAGCCCGCGCACGGCAAACCACGCTTTGTCGTCTTCGCGGAAGCCTTCTTCTGCACTGCGGCCGACCAAGCATGTTGATAGCTCCGCTTGCGTGTCCAGAGCTGCCAGCGCGGCATTCGATACGAAGGTGAACGTTGCTGCCGTGGTCGAGAAGTGCACACCGTGGTTGGATACGCGGACCTCAATTTCTTGCGTGAACTCTTCGTCGTCCACTTCGCCGCTGTAAGGCGGTACTCTGCAGCTCACCCGAGTGCTGTTGATGTAAAACGCGGGGGAAGTCACTGCATAACCATAGTCGCGGATCTGGAAGCTGCATGCGAGGCGTCCTGAATCTTCGAAATTGCGACCAATGACGGTGAGAAGAACCCCACCAGCAGAGCTGCCCACGGAAGGGCATGTTCGGACCACATCGACCGAATCGTTTCGCCAAAACGGGACCGAAGCCGACTCGTTCACCGGGTACACCACTTGCACCACCTCGATTTCTCCCGTGCGCGATGCTTCAACTGTCGAGTCGAAACGAATCTCGGACCCCTGGAACAGGTATGTAAACTTTGGGTAATACTGCTTTGTTGGGCTTTTGTCGCAAATGGACACGGGTCGAATCGCGCAATCCAGCAATTCGTCCTGACCCGACCCTGTCCACGTGTCCTTCGGGCACTGAATGTAGATGCTGCTCATGTTGGCCGTTCCAAGAGGACAGAATTTACCATCCAGGCACTTGTTCTTGTTCTTTTCTTGGTACTTTGTGCCTCGTTGGCAGGCGTAACCTTTCTCGCATGTGTGTGCGTACTGTTCCTCGATCGTTGTCGCGGAGTAGCAGTAATGCCCTCCGGGACATAAATGATCGAATTGACTTCGCCGATTCGTGCCTTCGCCGCAGACGTACCCTGCTGCACACGGTAAACTGGACGACAATGTGGACATCGCAGAACTGCCGCACACTCGTCCTGATGGACAAATTTCGCAAAGCGATATGTCCGTGACTCCTGTGCGATGGGACCACGTCCCCTCTGGGCACGAACGGCACGTGATGCTGTCGGCGAGGGACCGGTACTGTCCTTTCGGGCAAAGCGATGGAATATACGTACCAAACCCCGAGCAACTGTGTCCTGCAGGACATACCTCGCACGCCACGGTCCCTTTCAACGGGGTATACGTCCCAGGAAAGCACAGCGTGGACGCCACGGATCCCGTGGACCCGGAAAAGCTCCCCACGGGTGCCTGGGTTGGTGAACTCGACCCAGGTGGGCAATAGTGACCAGAGAAGCAAACCGCAGTACCAGACACGCTCCGTGTAGCTCCTCCACAGAACGTTCCTTCGGTACACGTCTGAGGAGCGACGGCGCCTTCCTCGCGGTTAGGGAGCCAATCGACCGTCACATTGTGAGCAACGCCACCCAAGCAATACGTGCCTTTCGGACATGGAAGCGGTCGGAACGGAATGATATCCGATGGATCCAGTGTGCGCGTCCCAAGTGCGCACACATACCCAGGTGGACACAGCAGCGCAGGAGATGACAAGCCGGTTGATATGCACACAAAGCCAGCGGGACACAGCACTGGCGCCAGCATCTTCCATTGCGGACACACGTAGCCGCTGGGACATAGCGTGCAGTTGGACTGCTTCGGGATCGGGTTGTACGTTCCAGGGTAACAATCCCGTGGTCGAACATTGCCCACCCCTGGACAATACTGACCCGCAGGGCAAACAACCGCATCCACATCGGTGGGGCAATAGTGTCCACTTGGACACGGACCTTGTCCTTCTGGGGTAGACGATCCTCGGGGACAAAAGAATCCCTGAAAGCATTTCTGTGGGGTGCTGAAGTTTTTCGCTCGCAACTGCTGTTGCGCCACTCCGCGTTTACAATACATGCCCACAGGACACGCATACGGGCGCTCCGCTAAAAGCCTGACGCTGTTTTCCACGCACAGTCGGTAGTCACAGCTTGTTTCGTTCGGTGGGTGCTCGATACGTCGACTTCCGACAGCTGGCGCGATTCTCGGGATGAGCGTCCAGGCGCGATTCGTATCGAGAAACGACACAAGCTGGGTTTCTTTGTCGGTTGTGTACTCCGAGTTGGTCGTGAAATCTGAAATGTTGGCTGTTTTGGTCCCCTTTCGACAGTAGTGACCCGACGGACAGGTCTTCACTGGAACCTGGAGGCCATGGGTGTCGCAGACCATACCAGGTCGACACAGAACAGGTTTCGATAGACCGTGATCGGGACAAAAGAACCCAACGGGACATTTCAAACACGCGACCTGCGCTTGTCGTGGCTGGAATGTCCCTGGCGGACACAGCGAAAAGTTTCCGGAGCCATGCGACTCACAAATTGTTCCATTCGGACATGGGCGAATATTGGAATTGGAGCAATGCTGAGAGATGGGACAGTGCTGGACGTACGTGAAAATGAGGCCGCTCTTCGAAAAGTCGACACGGTTGCTTGACACTTCAACTGCGACGCGTCCATCTGTGGCACGGAGGTTGTCCAGTTGGCGAGGAGCAATGCAGGTCAGCATGGATGCCGAGAGGTAGTTCGCGGCCACGATGTGCTCACCAAAGCGACACGACATCAACGTATGGTTGACGAAACTCCGACCTTGGAAAAACACGGGTGTTCCTCCTTCCAAGAGACCGTTCGAGGGCGTGATTCGCGAAAGGGCAACGTCTTTGTGGTACAAGTAGCGTGCCGAGCTGTGGGATTTGTCCAGACCATTGATTGATACCCGAACGGTAACACCGTGAGGAACCTGCCTTGGCGCCGCGCACGAAATCCTTGCGGGGCTATGCCAAGTCGCGGGTGAACGCACTGCGTCGAAAAAGCACGCAAGCTCGATCGTGTTCAGGAATCCCGAGCCATGTACAGTGATGACTGTGTTCGCGTCGACGGAGGGTCCCAGGTTTGGTGTGATGCGCTCGATGTGAATGTCCGCAGTGTATTCAAATAAAACGTGAGAGTGCGTGAAATCCTGGCCATTCACACTCAATTCCACAGCGTACTTCCCAGGAGTTTCCGACCCGGGAGTCACACATCGTACAAGCGTGGAGCTCAAAAGCTCTCCAGCGACGGACGCTCCACCAATCCGGCACAAGACGCCGCCGGTTTCATGGATCTCCAGATTGTACGCTCGCACAAGCAACGCTGTTCCTCCACTCAGGGATCCAAACCGAGGGGTGACCGACACGACGCTGCCCACGATTGTATACGTGAAAAACACGGGATTCGGAGTGAAAGAGTCGTTGTCGTTCGTGACGCTGACGTGCACAACACTTGCAGAGCCCCTCTGCATCGGAGCTATGCAGACGACTTCATTTGCGGACACAAACTTGACGATTTGCACTTTTTCATCCCCAAAACGGCATCTCAACTCCGAAGTGCGTGCGAAATGCATCCCAAATACAGTCACAGTCGTTCCGCCAATATGCGGTCCATGCGCTGGAGCGATTGACTGCACGAAAGCATCCGTGTAGACGGTGATGCTAGTGCGGTCGTTCGAGAGAGAATAGCCATCGTTCGAGACTTGAAAGCGGTACTTCTGGGGGGCTAAACGTGGCGATACGCACACTACCCGCTCCGCTGACTGATAGCGAGCCCTCACAACCGTTTTCCCAAAGTGACACACCAATTCGTTGGAATTCTGGAAATTGATCCCGCTGACGAGAATGTGGGTACCCCCCGTTGCTGAGGCTGTTTGTGGGTAGATGGACGAGATGCTTGGTGCGTCAGCGTCTGGTGGTGACTCTTGCTGCTCAAGCAGTCCCTTTCTGGTCGCTGCTCGGTTTATTGCACTCACGTACGTGAATTCCAATTGCTCACTTAGGAGCTCTGCGCCAGTGTCTAAAAGCTGCAGAGAGACGTCACCTTCAACTTGCTGCGGCGGCGCAATGCATTCGATCCGGAAAGAGCTGGAAACTTTGGCAACTACGTGGAGATTTCCAAACCGACAGTGCGATACGAATTGCAGCCTCGATCCTTCCACTGTGACGACTTGGCCGCCAGAGACAAAACCTTTTGTAGGCTTGACTGACGCAATGGTGGGAGGGTTGACTACTTCCAGCATTGCGGAACTCCGCGATTTTATCACCCCGTCATTGGAAATGTACACTCTCTTCAACCCTGGTTCGAGATGAGGCACTGCGCAATGCACTTGCGTAGATGAGGCAAAAATGGCTCGCACCGAGATCTCATCAAAGAAGCAGCTCAAGTTCCCAGTATTGATGGCATTTTTTGTCGCCAGCGAAAGGATGCCACCATTGATGGATGCAACTCGGCTCGGAAAGACAGTCAAGACATCCTCCGCACTGAGGTATGTGAAGAATATTAACCCGGTCGAGTAATCAAGCCCGTTGTTCGTGACAGCAAGACGCTCACGCACCAAGTCCAGTTGTGGCGGCACGTGACACTCCATCCTCGACTCTGTCATCACCTGCGAAAGCGGAGATCGGCGCGAGCCAAAGAAGCACACGGAGCTATTATGGACAAAGTTGGCGCCGTCCACAATGACAACGCTACCTCCGAGCTGGGTGCCGGACGCTGGTGTGATCTGCTTCACAACCGCCGGCATCTCAAACGTGAAGTCGAAAGACTGTACGGCATCCCCACCGTAGCACTCCTGACCATTATTGCTCACTTTGATCAGCGCACTCCCAGCGCTGTAACGCGGTGTGGTGCACTCCAGCAACGACGTGTTGACGAACGTTGCTGGTACAAGCACGTCGCCAATGCAACAGGACACCTGTGGGGTAAACATGAAATTCCTCCCGTGAACATGGATTGTCGTGCCTCCGCTGAACGCTCCCCGTTTGGGACTCACATGCGTCAGCTGTATTGGACCATGCACTTGGAAATCAATCGACGTTTGCGCGACGACCACGTTGTTGGCATGGATGCTGAGACTTGCAGACCTTGGCGCTGCAAACGTTGGCGTCACACAACGCAACTGCTTGTCGCTGAGAAAGTGCGCCTTGACGCATGTGCGACGCAATGCTGTTTCTTTTTGTTCAAAGCAGCATTCCAAGCTGGCCGCCGGGGTGAACGCATTGCCCACGACGGTCAGCTTCGTTCCACCGTCAACACTGCCGAGTGGTGGGTCCACGCGGTAGATCATTGGCGCTTCCAAGTATGAGACAGTGAGCATCTCTTGCCTGCTGCTCGAGATGCCATCGACAGCGACAAACACGCCAACAGTACCCGATTTCTCGACACGAGGCGCTTTACATGTGACAGATGTGGGCGAGACAAACTGAGCAGGTACAATCCGGACGGAACCATACTCGCCATCCTGGAAATGGCAAGCCAATGTGGTCGAATTTGCAAATCCAGAACCACGAACGTGGAGAGTCAAGCCATCGCGAATAGATCCAGCATCCGACGATATGAAATACGCCGTTGGCACATTGATGAACGTGAAACTGCTATTCGAGGAGGAAAGAATGCTGAAGTCTTGACCATTCAAGGTCACGCCAACTTTTGCTCCTCCTGGAGAATGCGCAGGAGCGACGCAGGATATCGCGGACGCGTTCAAAAACGTTGCGGACGTGATGAGGTTGTCAAAACGACATGCCAGAGTGCTGGAGTAGCGAAAATGTCGACCGGTGACGTGAACGACGGTACCGCCGGCTGTGTCGGCAACCCTGGGGGTTATTTCTTCCACAACGGTGTCCAACACATACTCAAACTGCTTTTCCAGGGTGAAAAAATCTTGACCATTGAGCGTGACAAGGATGGGGACCAGGAGGGAGCCTGCAGCACCGACGGCAAATGTCGCCGCTGCGGGTGGAGATCTGCACTTGATTTGTGTCTTCCTGCGATCAGCCAACCACCCTCGGGTGCAATGGTAGCGATCCGCGAAACAGCACTTGGTGAACTTTGAATGGTAGAAATTCAAGCCATGGACCGTCACAAGCGTGTCGCCACTGGAGGGGCCGGTAATCGGTGTGACGCGCCGGAAATGCGGGGTTTGATGATACGAATACAGCAACCCGTTGTCGGTATAGTCGATTCCGTCGTTCGTCGATACCTCAATCGTCACCGACTCGGCATACTCGTGTGGAGGCGTGATGCAGGATAGCTCTGAGGTGGATAGCACCATTGCCCGTACTTCTGTTGCACCAAACCGACACCACGCTAACCCGGACACAAGGTTTGCTCCAATAACACTGACCACAGTCGATCCATCCATGGCTCCTCGTATTGGGCTGATCCTCGTGACCCGAGGCTGTTTCACATACGTGAACGCCTGATGCGTAGGCAAGAAGTCTTTCCCATTCACCGAAAGAGCCACCGACGCAGTGCTGCCTTCCTCCTCCATACCATACGTGGATTGCTCATACCGTGGAGAAACGCACACAATTTCGTTTGACGAGAGAACGGAGCCAATCGACAGCTTGGGGATCGTGCCAAATCGGCACCAGATTCGCTGCTGCGCTAGATCGAAATGCTCCCCTTGGATCGTGACTTTGGTTCCACCATTCACCGTCCCGAACGATGGGTAAATGCTTTCCGCCTCAAATTGGGTGGAGAAAGCTACTCCTTGACTCGCTCCGGCGTACACAAAGTCCACCCCGTTGTTTGTGACACCGACTTGAGTCGCTCTGTTTGCTTTGATTGTGGACGGTGATATGCACTTCACATGGATCGAAGAAAGCCAAATCGCGTGTGTGAAGATCGCTGTGTCATCGGGTGCGTCCATCGTCGAGCGGTTCGCTCCAAAAGTGCAGCGTAAAGTCGGCGAGCGCCGAAAGCCAACGCCATACACGTCAAAGAGCGTTTCCGATTTCTCGAAGGCAGCAAGTGGCCACACGGAAGTGATCGCAGGCTGTTTCGTGACTGTGAAGGCATTGCGCAGACTTCCTGCAGTTCTCCGATTTTCCGAGTGGATCGTCACCGCAACTGATCCCAAAGCCTGCATACGAGGAAGAACGCAAACGAGCTCTGTGGAAGACTGCACGAGCGCATTTTCGGGGCTTGTCGTCTCCCCGAACTGGCAGGTGATATTATCGCTTCCGTCAAAGCTGCCTCCTCGAATATGGATTCGTGTTCCTCCGGTTATAGCTCCATTTGATGGCACCACTTGTCGAATGAAAAAATTGTCGATGTACTCAAAAGACCCAGGTGCGTCGACAAAATCGACGTTGTTGAACGACACCGATACGGGGGCTAGCATCGAGATCGAGGAGTCCGGAACCAAGCACCGAATGCGATTCATGGTTTGGAAAGTGCCGCTGGACAACAGCGAGCCGAATCGGCACTGAATGCGTCGGAATGGTGGGAAATTCTTCCCTTGGACAACCACGTACAACGAATCCGATGTGCACTTTCTGCCTTGGGACGACGACGAAGTGATCGCCCCACTTCTCGGAGTGAAACCGGAAATCTCGGGTGTCTGGATGACTTCAATCGTCAGGGTGTTTGCACTGTGCTGGGTCCCATTTCTCAAGACACCAACCGAAAGTGACCCTGGACGTAGTAAGTGAACGCGAGGACGTGGGAGTGCGCACGCTAAGTGATCGTCGTTCACAAAGCGAGCTGGCGTGGTCGCATTCAACTCCAAATAGACGCACTCCAAGTCAGCGAAGGAGTCCAGGTTGATGTATCTCAACGTAACCTCCTCAGTAACACTTGCCACCACCGTTCGGGGCGAAATCTCGACAAGTACTGCTGGCTGGGTAACTTTAAACGCGAACCCAGAGTCGAAGTAGTCCAGACCATCCACACTCAAAGCGAGGGACAAGAGGAGAGCAGGTTGGGGGATCTCTCGCAGATCAACTGTGAGCGGGCATTGAACAAGCTCCGACGACACAAATGTTCCTGGAACATCCAGCATGGCATCTCCAAAGCGACAGCGTAGCGTCATTCCAGACGTAAACCCCGTCCCGTACACACTGATTGTATAGTGGCTGTTGTAGATCCCGCGCATCGGGGCTATTGCCTGCACGAACGGTGTCTCCACATACGTGAACGTGAGATCCGCGAGCGCAGTCGCCACGGTGGATCCGAGCGTTACAGCGAACGCAGCAAATTCCTTTCTGGCGAATCGAGGTGGACTCATGCACAGCATCACGGTGGAGTTCACGACCACTGCGGGGACAGCATGTTCCCCGAATCGACAGCTTAGATCCCTATGCGCTGCAAATCCTTTGCCAGACACCGTGACTTGTGTTCCACCACGGGCAAGCCCAAGCATCGGGTGGATGGCGAGAAGCTCGATTGGTGCAATGAATCCAAATTCAACCACTGCGACCACCACATTCAGCTCATTGACATGACCTGGGGTTGCTTGTACAATCGACATGTTTACAACGCCTGCATGGTGGCGTGGCGTTACGCACTCAACGCGCTCTGTCGACCGTGCTACTGCCTCCTTCGCGAACCCTTCCGTCCCAAAGACACAGAAAAGCCGCAAAGATGCGAGCAAATTTCTACCCATCACTCGAATGACATCACCTCCGTTGGCAGATCCATACCGAGGCTCCACGTGCGTGACTTGCGGTTCAATCCCCAGCACAACAGTCATCCCAGTGAACGTGAACGATTGATTGTTCACCGACGCAAAAATGTCGCATCCTCGACGACACTCGTCCCCTCTCACATTCCGGACCACAAAGCTCTGGCATGAACTATTCCATCGCTTTCCTTGGGACGACACGCTCGTACGATCTTCTTCAAGACTTGGAAGCAATTTCACAAACACTGGGAACTCGTCCAGGTGCTTGCCACAGAGTACGAGAGCTTCTTCAAATAGTCCGGCTTCCGCTACCACCGTTTCGAAGGTCAGGATTCGAGGTGAGCGCACATAGTCAAACGCAAAGGTTTGATGGCTGTACAGGGAACCTCGGCTAAGCAACGACACATTGACACGCTCGTGGTCGATGGTTGCATATGACGCATTCGGGGCAACGCATACAATTGTGTCGTCTTGAAATCGAGCACGGACTCTCTTGACGCCAAAAACGCAGACCAGTGATGGGACATACCTCAAATGGAGCCCTTCGAATTGAACAAGCGATCCTCCCGCCAACGAATCCACTGCGGGAGACATTTGAAGCACCTGGGGCAACTTGGTCACGACAAGCGACTTGCCGGTGGGGGATGCCTCGTCGCCATGCAAACTAACTTGAACGGAGTGTTTCCCCGGCACCAGTTTTGGGATGAAGCACTGGATCTCTTGGGAGCTGATAAACCGGAGTGCAGATTGCCCCCCAAAGTTACCTAAAGCGCAAAACCCTTTCGCAGACGGAAAAAAGTTGATCCCGTGCACCGACAAATAGCCTTCCCATCTTTCCGGGACCATAGCAGGAACAACTTTGAAGAACTCTGCGTTGGACGCGTACCGGAAACTGAACCCCGTCGACGCAATATCGCTAGCCTGGTAAAAGAGACCTAGAGTCACTGCATTCTGCCTCTGCACTGGAGGACTCGTACATGTGATCGTGTCACCACTGGCAATGCGAGCGGTTGCGGCACCATTACCCTCGAAGGAGCAGAACAACATCTCGGATCGCGACAGCATCGTCGTGAAGTTCCCTCGGAGTAGTACATTCGTTCCGCCGTCGGAGGGTCCCATGTACGGTGTGACACTTTGAATGACTGGGACGGCAATTGCCTCAAACGCAATCGCAACGGGTGAGTCCCAATCCCCTCCGCTGGTTCGCACGACAAAAACCGCTCTTCGTGCAACCATCATCGCTGGAGAAGTGCAAACGAGTTCTCGTGACGAAACGTACGTTGCGGGGACTGCTATCTCTCCAAAGACGCACTCGATGGACGAGGAAAACGGCATTCTTGCTCCATACACCGTCACTTTCGTCCCTCCACGAGTCCACCCAAGAGTCGGTCGAATGTGGTGGACACTTGCGCGAGGCAGATACGTAAACGAGTGACTTGTATCAGAAAACACCTGCGAGTCGCCAAATCTTAGATAAATTCGAGGGCTCCGTTGCTCCCCCGCTCGTGGCACAACACACTGGATCTGATAAGAGGACACGCGCTCCCCAATCACTTGCGTTCCGCCAAAATTGCACACAACTGGTCGGATATCCGGGAAAAGATCGCCGAGAACGACAAGTGTGTATCCTCCGTCCGCTGATCCTCTTGATGGATAGATGCGCTTCACAGTAAATCTGGAGATGTGCTCAGTAAGGACGATATTCGACGGCATGGCGGCCAGTGCATCCACTAATCGAACTGCTACCGGTCCTGTTGGCACGGAATCTGGAACCAAACAGGACACTTCACGATCATGGTGCATCGCGACAGACTTCCACTTTGCGGTGAACGAACGTGGCCACCTGGAAGGACTAGGACGATCAAACTCACAGCTCAAGTTTGTATGCTCGGCGAGACGTGAACCGACAACATGCAGTCGGCTACGATTCAGTCCAGGGAGCTCTTGCGTGTCGTAGACCCGATCGATTTCCAGCACTGGCAAATACGTGACGGAAAAGGTATACGGGAGCACATTGAGTCCGTCAAATGAAACCTGGACAGGCACAGTAGTTGATGCGGCATGTGGTGGAGCCCGACAACGCACAAGAGAAGCATTCACAAAGGTCCCACTTGATCTCATATCGCTGAAGCGGCATTGGAGATCGGGCGAGAAGTAGAACCCTTGACCAACGACGTCAATGACGGTAAAGTCTTCAGTGCTAGCAATATGAGGGTGGATCGAGTGCAGCACAATTTCCGGCGTGAAAGCGAACGAAATGCCTCGACTTGCTGGAAGCTGTGAAGAGACTGGCAAAACGTGGAAACTGACCTTGCCTGGCTCATGCTCCGGGGTCGTGCATCCCAGTTCCGTTGGCGACACATACGAGGCGGGAGATATCGTCCATTGCGACGAGTGAGCTGCCTGAAATCCACAATCAAACTTCATCCACGGTTGGAAACCCCGTCCAGAAACTACCAGATCGGTGCCGCCATACGCAACCGCGAACGGTGGATCAACGCGCACTAGTTGGACGGGAGCATGCGCAGTAAAGGTCGTCAAAGTCGAGACATAATCCCGCCCGTTCGGAGTGATGTAGATTTCGTACTCTCCCGACCGCAGGCGAGGAACATTGCACGGTAGCACATTCCCAGCAATGTCGACACCGCCACTCCGATCGATCGAAGCAGCTTCCTCCCCCAGTTCACCAACAAACCTGCATCGGTATGGCACAAACATGTCAACCCCATCTCCGCTAAGGCTGGTACTGAACAACCCTCCAGTCGAGCCGAAGCTCGGTGTCAGTGTCAGCGTCCTCGGGAGAGCTACGAAGGTTAACACTCCATCGACAAGCAAAGTGCGCTGGTCTCGTTCTCGAGAGGTAGCAAACACTGCAAACTGAATGTCTCCCGCTGACAGCACCACAGGTGTTGAGCAACGCATGTTGGTGGAGGATACATAACTCGCAGGCACAAGCGTGTCATATCCGCCAAAGCTACAGAATACGTGGTCGAACGGAGTGAAATAGGTGCCGAGTAACTCGATAGCGTAATGCCCTCGAGTTGGGAACACTTGGGGGTAGAACGTGTGCACAATGAGTGGCGGCAAATACTCGAGCGCGAACGTGGCCAAAACCTGGGGAGCAGCAGTCACACAGACGACCTGCAGCGAGTACTTTCCAGGCGGTTTCCCTGGAACATTGCAAGCAACCGCATTTTCGGAGGTTCTCCTCGCCTGGACAGCTGTACTCCCAATCTGGCATTGAATGTCCATATCAGCTCCAAAGCGAAAGCCAGAGATCGTCACCGACTGAATCCGACTGGATTGGATCGTTTGTGACGAAATGCCGTTGATCACCGCGGGACACTCCGCATGTGTCTCGATCCGTTCTTCCAGCAACCGCTGTCCGTTCATCATCAATACGAAGCCACTTGGTCGCTGGCGTGTGCTGCGAAAAGTGGGACTGATGCAGCTCATTGTTTGCTCATTATAGTTGATCGATAATTCGGTGTGAGGTCTACCGTCAAAGCGGCATTCGTATTCCTCGTGGGACCCAAAATTGGTTCCGTTAATGATGGCAGAATATTGTCCAGCCCGGAACTCGCTCACCGACTGAAGCCTCAATTGCTGCGGAAGGTCGTCAAATGCAAAGCGCAACGCATTCAAACTTACTTCAAAGGCGTTAAGACTCACTCGCAGCGAGACTTCTCGTCCAGCCGGGAAGGAAGGAGTGATGCACTTGATCGCAGAGGCATTCACACTCACGGCCAGCGCTTCAATATCATCAAACCGACAGCTTGACGCGGGAAAATGTTTAAAATTCGTTCCGTACACTGTGATTTCAGATCCCCCCGAAGCCACACCATGCTGTGGGGAGACGCGAAATAGGATCGGAGACGCAAACGAAACCACGTCAAGCCCGGTACTCGACCAGGAAACGCTGTCTTGGCTCAAACGAAGCACTACTTTTCCTGGCGCGAGTGGTGGCGTAATGCATCGCACTTTTGACTCGGACAGTACCAATGCGTCCACAATGTGTTCCCCAAATCCGCACTTTACAGACAGCGCTGCTGGGAACAAGTTGTGCGCGGTGACAACGAGCTGAACGCCGCCACGTTCATCGAATCTTGACGGATACGCCGCCCTTGGCTCAACAGCTCGGATGACGCGAATCCGCTGATACGTCGCAATCGCACTCCACACGCTCGCTGCAGTTAAAATTTCGACCTCAAAGGACCCGATGAGCGCTGGGTTAAACTGGCATTTCAGTTCGATTGCTGACTTGGACACGAGCTTCCCGCTATAACCAGAAAATCGACACCCAACAACGTCCACCGAATCGAATCCGTTGCCGGAGATCGTGATCAGAACGAGCTTCGAGGACTGAGATAGAATTGAGGGAGAAACACCCACCACTTTGGGCGAGGGTACATATTCGAACGTGACGGAGCTTTCGTTGTCAAAGTGCGCGAATGAAGTGCCGACTCTTGCTGTGACAAGGACTCCACCGGATGTGTGCGCAGCGGGAGCGACGCACGACAGATGCGATGAATTGCTGATCACCGCAAGCACCCTCTTCTCACCAAATGCACACTCGATGTCGTCAACAGCAGAGAACACGCCAACCATTTGAACGAGGGTTCCCCCTGTCAACGGACCATTCCGCGGCGCTATATGGTCGACAAACAAACGCGGAAGCACTTCGTACGCGACCACGATGGGGGCAATCGACGGGGTGAAATCCAATCCGTTGTTCGCAATGCGAACTGCCTTCACTCCTGATGGCATAAACGGAATCGAGCACTCCACGCTCGTAGATGATAGAAACGTTGCCACCGACTCCACTTCACCAAAGCGGCAGGTTAAATATTCCGAGTCAATGAAGTTGGCGCCGCGAATAACTGTGACTGCTCCCTCACTCTTGGACGACGATATACCTTTCGCCGGATCAATGCCGAAAAGTACTTCCAACGGAACGGTGGTGAACTTGACAAAGTCGCTCTCGATCTGGTCCACTCCATTAACCAGGAGTGTCAGCATGTGGCGACCTTGCTCCAGCTGCGGTGTTGTGCACGACACCTTGTTCGTTGCGTGCCATTCTGCGACAACTTGATGGTCGCCATCGAAGAGACAGTGGAAGGTGAAGCGTGAAGAAAAGTTCTCCCCAGACAAAGCAATGCGAGTCCCTCCTGTCACGGGTCCAAACGTCGGATGTATCTCAGTGACACGAGCTGGCGCATGGAATGTGAAAATGTGCGGGATAGAGGCTATCCCGCTGTCCGACACCCACATCTCGATCTCTTGCGTCTGATTCCATGCCATCGCTTCAGGAGTTGAGCAATACACTGTAGTCGCCGAAGCCACAAATCCCTTTGTAAACGTCTCTCGACCGAAATGGCACAATGGCTGACTCGCAACGGAGAACCCTGTGCCTTCAAGCTTCAGAAGTGTCCCACCAGTGACTGGACCGAAAGATGGAAGCACTCTGGTAACTTGAATCCGATCCCCGATTGTAACAGTCACATCATGGATAGTAGAAATCCGAGTATTTCCTTGGACGAGCGACACCGCACACTCTCCAGGTTCTTCAAAAGGCGCAAGCATTTCACATTCTGCAATCTCCTGCGAAAGAAGAGACGCTCGTCCGTCGTAGATGTGCTCCCCATTGCTGCAATTAAAGTGGCAAACCACTTGCTGGGACACAAAGTAGAACCGCCCTCGCAATTCAAACGGTTGTGGTTGCTGGCGGAATCCGTTCCCGATCGCAACTTTATTCGGTCGAATCTGGCGGATACTAGAAGCTCGCATCACCTCAATATACAACACTCGATCTTTCGCGCTGACCATGCCGTCGTCGTCACCTTCATAGGAAAGTGAAAACTCAACCACCGAATGGTTCACGAAAGGAAAGCTGGGGAGTGGGCACTTCACAAGTGTGGAGTTGATAGTTTCACCAGCAGTCTCGAAGAAATCGCCAAATTGGCACGTAGGGTTCACCTCTGGATCAAAGTTTGCTCCGCCCACACGCAATATCCGAGAAAGTTGCGACCCAAAGACAAAAACTCCGGGTTCCACGAATGCGACTTGAGGGCTCCCAACGAACTCAAATTGAAGGTCCATGGGTATTTTCGCCCCAACCCCTAGATGCAGCGCAATGGATACATTTCCGCTCGCGTGTTGAGGAGTCCGGCAGAGAGCTGTTGACTGGTTTTCGGTGTTCGCGGGAACGCACATTTCATCAAAGCAGCACGTCATCTCTTGGGTGAACCTGGATCCATAGAATGCCACACCAGTGTTGCCTCTGGTTGGACCACGGAGTGGCCATATGTTCGTGACCTCGGGGGGAACGATTACCTCAAACGTGCGGTTTGTAGGGTAGAAATCCACACCGTTTAGAGCGATCTCCGCTTGATAGCGTGCCGACTTCAACTTGGTTTCGCTGGAGGATAGTTTGCATTCGACTTCGTACGGCGACTTCCACTTTCCGTCGACAATGACGGTATTCTTGAACGCACCTTCCTCTTCGCGAAACAAGCACCGCACGTGTCTTGCAAAGATGAATCTGCTTCCTCTCACGAAAACGGACGTGGCCGAACCATGCACAGCTCGACTGGGAGTCAAGGAACTCACGGTGTAGTCATCCGCGTAACGATAAAGCAGACGATTGCTGTACACGTTGTAGGAAGAAGAATACAAAGCAACAGGGATTTGCCATGCTCCATCCTCTTCTATGCCATTCACAACACACTGTGCAAATGACCCGCTCAGTATTGCTGCCGTCGCATGGAATCGATTTGCACTGGCTTCCCACCCATAAACGCACTGCAACGACCCAAATTTGTCCAGATGACTTCCTGTGAGCACAATGACATTGCTCCCACGGATCGATCCAAACGATGGTGACAACGAACTCAGTTGCAGGACGTTGGCGGCGCCGACGTCAACAAGAGTCGAGTCTGAGAACAAGGCGCCATCGTTGGAAACCGCAACGTCAAGGACTTTCCCTGATGTGATACTCATCGAACTCGTGCACCTGACTCTGTTCGAACCCACCGCAATGGCGCTCACAGTGCCTTCGCCGATACGACACACCATTGTCGGCTCACCAGAAAAGTCCTCCCCGAAAATGTCAAAATCGATGCTGCTCATCGCTTCCTGTGACATCGGCGATGCCGAACGAATTGTAGCGTTCCATATTGCTGGAATCAAAACGTAGCCGAAGGTCATCGGCGCTGCACTTTCAACGTCGACGAGCTGCTCAAAAGGGGACGTTCCAGCGAGAACTGCAAATGACACATGGCTCAGGGCGGTTTGTGCGGGTTGGGATGGCGCCACACAGTAAATCCTGTTATCGAACTCCTGGACAGCATCGACAAGCTCCGACCCGAATCGACATTTATACATTCGCGAGGCACTGAAGCCATGTCCGTAGACGTAAATGAGCTCGCCGCCTTTGGAGGTGCTCTGCGTCGGGTAGATTGACAGAACCTTGGGCGAAGGGGAGTAGTAAAACCAATTTTTCTGCGGATGCACCAACACGCCACGCTCGTCAAAGAGCTCAATTGGCACAACCCCCTGAATGTCGCTTGGTGGTGCAGCACAGACCAGGACTGCTGGCTCTTTCCCTTGCAATGGAGTGCAAAATGTCCGATTAAAACAGCACGACCAGTTCCCGCTTCGCTGTCCGCCGCGAATATCACCGAGCACAACCTTGAGCGGTGTATTTCCTGTCATCGCTCCGTGATTTGGAGCGATGCTCCACGATGCAAACTGGGATGTAAGGTTCACTGTAAACACTGATCCGCCTTGTTTCACGATGCCACTTGATTGCGTCCACACACTGACACGAACATTCTTTTGGCCAGTCCATGACGGCAACGGGCAATTCAGCAGAGTAGTATTGACCGCATTCGCCGCAACAGAGAAAGCCTTGAAGCCATCGTCAAAACGGCAAAAGAAGTCGATCTGCGCATCAAAGTCATACCCAGTCAACGTGAGACCTTTCTCGCTGGTCGTTTCGGTTTGCGAGGGTAGAGAAACAGCGCGCAGCTCTGGCTCAGGAAGCAAAGTGATATTGAACCCAGTGGCAACGAAGTCGTCGTCTGTGTTGGAACCGATGAACACTTCGACAACCTCACGACTTGTCAACTTCATTGCAGCATTGACGAGCGAACAAAAGACCAAATTCTTGGACTTCCACTGGGCAGCGACATACTGAACATGGTGATGGAAGCGCAGCTGACATGAAAGGTCGACGGAATCCGCGAAGCTACGCCCAAAAATCGAAACCCTACCACCTGGAGCATAGATCATCTGTCGAGGTAAAACATTGTACACTTCTGGTGGTGAGATGAAACGAAACAGCGTTTCTGTTGAATTCACCCACCCAACCGAGCCATTCCCAACTGCCAAGTGCAAGATGCTTTCTCCTGATGTACTCGGTGGCGTAGCACAGGCAGAACGAGTCGCATTTCGACGAGATCCAATTGTGCACACCACTCGGTTAAAGCAGCACAGAACTCGAAACTCGTCGTCGCTCGAATGAGAGCTATGAAAGACATCAATCATAGTGTGTCCGGTCGTGCTCGCACTCTCGGGTTGCACCGAAGTCAGTATTGGAGTGGGGAAACACTTCATTATAACTCTCCCATCTGCAAAAAAACCATCAAAGCTTGAAAGTCGAAGCAAAACCTCAGTCGCATGGCTGAAAAACGGGGCACGACACACCGCGCTTGTTGCATTGATGTATGATGCTGGGACGGGAACCCCGTTGAAAAAGCAGATGAGTGGAGAATCGCGTGCGAACCCCCGACCCGAAAGGTGGATATCGCCCATTCCGCCTGCGCACGAGAACACTTGAGGATATGCTGAACGAAGCTGAAATGGCTGGAGAATTTGGATCTGGTGAGCGGTCCCCCACTCTTGACCGTTCCAGCTGACAGCTACAGAAGAGTTCCCTTGCACAAGTGGCTGATGTGGAATCGGAGGTTCACAAACCACGAGAGTGCTCGATATCCTCGTGGCGCTTGCTGACAGGTTTGATCCACCAAACAGACACGATAAACTATCAACTTGAGGAAAGTTTGTGCCGACTACTTGAACCCCATGGTTATAGTTCGCAGGGATCGCTGTCGGGTAAATGCTCGTCACTTGGATATCCTCCACATACGCAAACGGACGTTGCAGCTTCCACTCGAAAGTCGCGTCTCGATCAGACAATGTCACCGTTGCATCGCCACGGCTCTCCCTATCGGCAGGAACGCGGCACACTGCAGCGGTTGAGTTGATCACCGTTGCTGGCACTTTTGTCATTGCGTTGAAAACACAAACAAAGTCCACTTCGGTGTCAAAATTGCTTCCACTGAGTGTAATGAGTGTTCCACCTTTGCTTGAGCCAATTGACGGAGAATAGCTGGAGACAAAGGGTCTTGGAAGATATCGGAACAATCGCTCAACCCTGTTCGAAGATGAGAAGAAGTCCATCCCGTTCGCACTTACTTGGATGGGGACTGCCTCAGCAGAGAAGGATGGAGGTGAAGGGCACACTACGACCGACTTGTTCGCTCTTCGAGTCGCAGGCACAGTTGTTGCTCCGAACATGCATGTGTACGTCATATTTCCAGTGCTTGGTGGATCCACTGCAACGTGAACTGCAGTACCGCCGTGAACAAAGCCGCTCACTGGTGAAATCGACAGCACGCGTAGCTCCTCCACAAACAAGAAACCTTGGTCGCGAACGACGGCGACGTTGTCCACCTCAAGCGACAGATGCAATGATATCGGCGAATGCCCAAACCTCGGAACTGGACATTCCACTCTGGTGTCGGATACAAACGAAGCCGGCAACACGACGGACGCGTTGATCGCTGTCTCATCTGCAGTTCGAAAAATGCACTTGATACTCGCAGCAGAAGCAAGCTTTGACCCAGATATTGCAACATGGGATTTGTTGAAAAGGATTTTGTTGGACGGGCTCAGCGAGAAAGACTCTGTCGGTCTGTAAAACTCGAATGTGATGGCATTCTCCGACAAAACGGACGACCCATCGACACCAAGGCGAAGAGATACTGCATCCTCCGGGTGGGACGGTGTGGTGCACAACAGCTCTCTATCGGACACCACTTTCCCTGGGACTCGTATCGATCCGAAAAGGCAGGCGACTCCAGGATGCACGACGTCCAGCGTTTGCACCAAGACTGTTGCATTTCCAGCGACAGGCGACCGTGGTGGGGTAGCATTCGCCAACCGGATTGCTGGCAAATACGTGAAATATGTTTTAGTACCCTCTGAGTCAACACTCCCGAATGCAGACAGTGAAACTGGAACCGACATTGGCTGCTCAGCGGACGGGGCGGTGCACATAACGGTTGAAGAATCCACCACGTAGGCAGCAACGCGAAATACGCCAATCACGCAAAATATGTCTGAAAACCCCTCTGCTTTCAGCAACTCGGTTGATGTTGTCGAAATGGTGATATTGTATCCACCAGTCATTAAACCGAGACGTGGAGATAGGTGCGTTGTCTTGAGATGTTCAGCCACGCTGAATTTGAACGACGCCAACACTTTGCTCCGCTCCCTGGCAGATACAACTTGGAGGGTCGTTCGAAAGCCTCCAAAACGAAGAGAAGCAGGCACCTTGCACTGGCCAAACGTGCTGGAGACCAAAATCACTCGAGTTGAGCCAATTCCGACGTAGTTGCACCACAGTTCGTGAAAACTGAGCATTCCTTGACCGACGATTTTTGTCAACGTTCCTCCGGAGTGTGACCCGATGAGTGGACTTGCAGATACCACCAAGGGCGGAGCCGCGTACCGAACAAGGAATGGCATTGTGTTGTGGGTACTTTTCGTGCCAGTCAGAGATACCGCTAAAGAAACCCACACATTAGGATTTTGGAGGCGAGGGACAGCACATGACACTGCGGACGAGTTGATGAAGCTAGCGTCACTCAGCTGCGCTGGACTCGAACCGAATACACACTTCAGCAAACTCAGATCTCGGAAACGAGATCCAATGACCACGAGGCGCTCGTTACTTCCACCGATATGCGAAGGTACTGTCGCCAATACCGTCGGGTGTGCTGCAGAAAACGTTCCATTAGTTTCGCTCACGCTCAAGTACATTGTTGCCGAACCAAATGTCACGCACCAAATACAGAAAACATCTTCGGTGCTCGATATCGACAGCCTTCGAAAACAACGTCGAGGCTTACTTCCGCCACCAAGCCAGGACTCGGCAACAGAATGCGTGGAGATTCGCACACTACTTTGGTAGATGACTCGACGATCGCCACAGTGCTTTGCGTGCCATTGAATACGCAAGCCACCATCTCGTCACGAACGAAATTTTCTCCAGTTATTTCAACGACCTGTCCGCCAGTCTCCAATCCATAGCTTGGAGAGACACGCAATACATTTGGGGGGTCTGCAAGCACACGACAGTGAGACAGTGACCTCCACCTCAATCCAAGCAGGGATACTCGTTACCTGTGTAAGTGAACGCGAAACTTCGAGAAAACTCTTGATAGTTTGTGGTTAGCCGAAGCTCCACTTGCCGAGAGACGCCATCGCTGCTACCAGGAGGCGCTCGACACTCTATCGACGACGTTGTAATGAAGTGAGCAGTGCTGGCGGTGGTACCAAATAAGCACACTAAATCTGCAACATTCGGGAAATGTTCGCCTCGGACGAGTACTTTTGTTCCGCCAGTTGATGGTCCCTGTAGTGGTAGCGCTGATACTGCTGTCCATTGTGACTCGAATGCGAATGGGATAGGATTAGAATACATCTTCTCCCCATCTGTGACCATGAGGAAAGTCTGGTTGGGCGAATAAAAGCTTCCGGTGTTGGCTGGAGCAGCACACTCTAGCGTTGTGTCGGACAGTACTGCGGATTCTACAGGCGCATTCGGTCCGAACTGACAAAGAAGCGCGGTCTTCCCCCATTTCTCGAACCCAGCGCCAGTCACAGTGACTTTCGTCCCACCTCCAATATGCCCACGTGTTGGAGATATACTGGACAACGTGCAGCCCCATTCAGAGCTGCTGCGTTGAAGAGCAAGCTGAACGACAGATTCTTCCGCTTGTGAAAAGTCAGAGACGTGGCTCAAGCTGACAAAGAGGACTTCGTATCCGAAAAACGAGGGGGAGCGTGAGTACGAAATGGACTGAATCATCGCTTCCACATCCTCACTCGAGCCGCTGAGTTCGTACCACGACGAAGGTTCAGAGCTGTTTGGGAGTTTCGCAACACGGCCGCTCACGTCTTCGCTCTCCGGTAGAAGTTGGATCTTTCCAAGCAGGGTCATGGTCTGAAGACGAGCGAAAACTTTATCGGCCCCAACTGCGCTTGAAGATGTCTCGATTCTGTATCCACGCAGAGTCAGAGCAAACATCTCCGCAGGTACGATCACCACCGGGTCATCCTCGCTTTGAATGTCAATCGGTATCGTTCGACGTGCTTCCGAGATCGTTCCATCTCGACTGTTGTAGTCGATAATACGAAAGCCGATCTGCTCCCAGTGTTGGTCAGTATTGAAGTCTCGATCCGGCTTGTATTTGATCTCGAAGAGGGCTGTGTTCACGTCGTGTAAGTATCCTCGGAAGCGGATGAACTGGTCCAAATGACCTTCTCCTTCCAAAAAAACCAGATCTGCGGTCGACGCAAGTGAGAGTACCCCACTAATGGCGAACATCTCGACTTCAAAGACGGCATCGTTGATTGAGTAACGAACATCAACGTCGTGGATACTGACGCCGAAAATGCTGATTTCTTCGTCTTCTAACAAGAACTGAGTTGTTGGGACGACAATTTGTGGTTCGTCATTCACCGAATTGATATGCACCACAACACTTTCTTCGTGAGAAGTCGCTGGACTAAATCCAGTGCTGCTCTGGTCTGTTACAACAACACGGAGGGTGTCATTGCCGTACCAGTTCAAGTAGCTTCGATACGTGATACGCGACAAAATGGAGTTGATACTGCTGAGAGCACCGCTGAACAGCAAATATTCGTTGCGAACGCCATTCCCCGATGAGAAGGTGATACCTGGTGTTGGTTTCAGCGTTAACACTCCGTGCTGGACTGACATGCGGATTGTGACAACATAATCCAGCTCCATGGAGCTCTCCGAGTCACCAACAGAGATACCCATGATATCGAAGGATTCATCTTCGCGACCGTAGACTTCTTTCGGTGCTAGAACTTTCGGATCGTTATTCCATGCGTTCACCGAAAGAAATACAGATGCGTACGAAGATGCGTGATCTGTGATGAAGCTAACTGACGTCCACTTGTTCCCGTCTACGTTTTGCCATTGCAGTCGAGCCGTGTGAGTTCCTCCTGCTAACGGAATCACCATGGTCGCTTTGGCATTCTTAATACCGCGCACATTTCCGTCGACGTACGATGAAAGATGACGATACGCGATTCCATCCACAACAAGGCGAGTCTGAATACGACTCCAGAACTCGTCACTCCAACTGCTGAATTGGGGGTTGTCACTTTGAGCCAGGGGCAAGTTGTAGCTCAGCGTGACTCGAGTGGCTGTAGGCAAGTTAAACTGAAGTATCGAGTCGCCGACGTCTGACCATTCACTTGTCGCACCTTTCCGCAGCTGATCGAGGTTGTAAACCGAAATAGAATTCACATCTCGCTCCCCAACAGCAGCCAACACTCTCCCCATCGCAAACCCATCAAGCGCTGAAGGTGACGAATGCCATGGACGAGTGGATCCAGTTAATCTCTTCCAGATGAGAGTGACGCTGTAATCTCCAGGTTGAAGGGTCATGATTATACTGCCTTGAAGGTTGATGGTCGATTTCGTACTGCCTTCCAATATGCCGTACGACCCTGTTTCTCGGAGCCGAAGCCCGTTGACTTCCAAAACTGCCTCAACTTCATCACGCGCAGTACTTTCTGTTCGTTTTGCGTTACACGACACGGCATGTTAATCCAAAGCCTACCATGACTGCAGACCAACGCAGGGACAATCCACCTACCTCTTTCATAGTTCACGAGTTCTGGGCGTGCCGGTAACTGGTAAAATATCCGAAGCGATGCTGTCTCGGATAGACGGAAATGAAGCGCCATATCTGGTACGGATTCCCAGGTGTCAATACTGACTAGCGATGCCGAGGTTAGCGGCTGTGCATACCAAATGAACCGTTGCTGCGCGGACACCACGAGGCTTCTGCCTCCGACGAACCCATCGAGAAGCTCGCTCGAAATCACCCACATGCTGATTCCATGGCCACGCTTCCTCCACTGCAATTTCACGTCATGGTGGCCGGACGGCAGTTCTAACACTAAATATCCGCTCGCTGTTGTCACCAGTGGTTCCCGATCGCCGACGGTAGTAGCAGACTCGCGGTACGGAGATCCGTCCACGGCGACTCGGAATCCGACTTCGCTCTCTTCACCTGAAGCTATCTGCTCTCGTGATGCCTTGATCCGCGACACCGACACGTCGTACGAGATCAGCACCACAGCTTCATTGGGCAACTCCACAGCAACGCTCGTATCCGGTACATCCATCCACTCATTATTCGGTTTCGACAGATATGCCGGCGTCAATGGACTCGCACACCACATCAGCTGTGGATTCCTCGCACTGTGCGTGCCTGTAGTGTTGTGCCACATCCAGCCACACACAAAAGGCAAACAAAGACCACAAGTTAGTGCGCGATCGCAACAGCGTGCACATGAATACCAGCAGCACGTACCCGTCAGCAGCGCGCACATGTACAGAGCACACACATAGATAACCGCGCAGCTCCATCTGCAGCCATGGCGTCGCAGAAAGACCGACATTCTTTCCTTCTTGTTTGTGCACCGGTTGTTATTGTTGTTTTGGCGCGCAACAAAATGAGAGCAGGATGTTGAGCCACTTGCACCGCACGGACCACTTCAGCAAACCGCGTCTCGCAATCTCGGATCTGTGGATCTATAGATAGGAGCGGCGATGCATGCGCGCTTCGTGCCAAGCGGTCATTCGCGAATCCTTGGAGCGTCCGCGCCGCTTCAGCGTCGTTCGTTGCTCTTGCTGTCAATCACCATTCCGCATTTTCTTTCGACAGTTCTGCATCCACTTTTGGTAAATGTGGATGTCACTGTACCAGTGTTTCGGTACATGTTGGAGCACCACACGACCGAAACACCACAGAGTTTTAAACAGGCTGCGACTCTGCTGATTCAAACAACAGTTGAAGCATTTGGTGCTTTTTTGTAGGGCTCGGGGATGGTGGGACTGTGAGGAGGAGGAGTTTGGGGAGGGGGGAGACGGCGCGCGGCAAAAAAGCATAACTGCGACTTCTCTAGTGGTTGGTGGAAGGAAAGGAAAGCGACAGGGTCGTGGCGAGAAGCACAAGATCGACGACTCGGCGAGCAGACGTACGTGAGGAAGAATCCTCTCTCTCTCTCTGTGCGCACGCGTGTGTGTGTGTATACCCAGACGCTCCTCCTTACCTTCAAATAGCAGAACCTTCCCCGATCTGATCGATAGGATTGCCGCTGGACTGCGCTCCCCCATTTTCAGCTGAAAGCGAGTCGACTGCATCAGATCTATACCGAAAGCAAAAGAAAAAAGCCACAGCGAGCGAAGCAAGATGGCGTCGTCGGATGGTGCGTGCTTTCCCCTGTATTTGCATAGCGTTCTTGACAAATTTCGCGGAAATGCGGGATCTGTCTGCACATTTTGAGGCACGAAAAGATACACTGACGGATCGATCGCTGTTGCTTCACGTTGTGTGTGGCAGAGGAACCAATGGGCGGTGCGTCGCCAACTGTGTCGGATTCGGACTCGGGAGCGGAAACTCAGGTGAAGAAAGCCGTGAAGAAACGTAAATTGAGTAAACCGTCCAGCAAAAAATCCAAGAAGAAAACGAAAAAGTCGAAAATTGTGGACGACAGTGATGAAGATGAGGATGAAAAGGTGCGGTGCGCACGCAGCATTGCTTTGTGTATGCATGGCCGCTTGATAAGCAGTCTGGTGATTATTTTGTTGTCGTTGATATCTTTTTTTGTAGCGTCCCAAGTCTTCGTTTATTGAAGATGAAGCGTCAGAAAGTGATGATGCAGAAGGCGGCGGTGACTCCGACGACTCCGATGACGACGACGATGATGGTGAAGACAAAAATGAGTACGAAAATGACGGGTTCGTGGTGGATGATCTGGATGATGAAGAGGAGTCGGACGACGATGGTGGTAAGATGATCCGACGAATGACGTTGTTTGCAACCAATGATATAATGAGCTTGAGTTGCTGAAATGGATTGTTATTATCGGTGGTGGTCGAATTCTCGTCCGTTTCCAATAGGACGTCATCGGCGTCGCCGCAAGAAAAAAGAGAAGAAGCTGAAACGTTTGAAACAGAAAGTCGAAGAGATTGACGATGAAGATCTGATGCTCGTGCGAGAGAATATGGGTATGGATGCAGGTCCAGCTAGAAGCGACAGCGAGGATGAAGAAGACATGGGTCGTTCGTCGTCGAAGAAACGAAAGGGTGATGATTCAGGGTTGATGTCGCGGGAGCTCAGTTATCGCATGTTTGGTGACTCCGACGAAGAAGAGGAGGATTCGGCGCCAGCTCGCAGCAACAACTACTTGGGGAATGACGAGTACGAAAGTGATGACATTGACGAGTTTATTGTTGACGATGACGAGGAAGGACGAGAAGTTCCACGTCGCCGTCGTAAGCAAGAACCTCTCCCCTCTTCGATGCAAGGTCCTTCGGTGTATCAGATGGGAGAAGCTGAAGAGCTTTTCGGTGACATGGATGCTTTCGTCGAAGCAACACGCGGTGGGAAAAGTGCTTCCTCCGCGAGCGTTCAGAAGTCCAAGAACGCAATTCTGTTGGAGAAATACGAACCAAGCGTGTTGAGAGAGCACATGATGACTCCCGAGATTCTATCCGTTCGCGACAAAGATCTTCCAGAACGCTACCAGGATCTTTTTGCTGGTCGTCAATTTCCTGATGCGGAAGATAGAGCCGAGGAATCGGAGTGGATCAGTGACTTTATCATCAAAAGTATGGAGAGAAAGGGACAGCGCAGCTCTGCTGCCTCTCGCGGAGAGATTGTGTCGGCTATTGATAGCGTGCTGCGATTCTATCACGACGAGAAGTTGGAGCCAGCATTTGTTCAACGATACTACAAAGAATACTGGAAAGTGGCGGGGTTGCACACCGAGCATCTGTACGAAATCTTGGATCTTGATATCAAGTGGGACAAGCTGGACCGAAAGCGGAAGTCTCTCCAGTCAGGAATCCAGCGCGCTGTCGATGCCGCTGGCGGGAAAGAGTCGCGATTCGTCCGAGAGTGTTATGAACGTCTGTTTCAGACACCTAATGAAAAAACCTACCAGGATCTGTCGGAGTTTTTCGCTCTCGATGCTCAAGAACCCGCAAGCAATGAACAGTCTGCTGCCGACCGCAAGTTCCGTCGTCCTGTGCGTCGAAATTTTTATCAGATTTGCACCAAAGCAGGATTGCGTCCATTGTCAGTTGCGTTTACAATGAATGCTTCCGTGTTGGGAGGGATTGTTGCCGGAGTGGAGCAAGATGATTCATTGCGAGATGTTCCGACCCCGGAGGAGAGTCCTGGCGTATTTGCGCAGAAGTATACGTCAAAGGAGTTCCCTACCGTCGATGATGTCATGAAAGGCGCACGACATATTGCAGCAAGCAAGGTGGCGGCAGAACCGAACGTCCGGAAATGCATCCGTGACTTGTATCGTCAAAACGCCCGTTTGTACACGGAAGCAACAGCGAAAGGGAGAGAAGAGATCGACGAGTTCCACTACTCTCATGGACTGCAATACATTGTCGAGATGCCGGTCCTGGAAATTTTCGACAGCAAAGATGTGTGGTTGAAAATTGTTCGAGCAGAGAAGGAAGGGTTGCTGACAGTTAACATTATCAACGACAAAGCCCAAGACTTGATGGACCCTTTGGAGCCTATCTACCTAGCTGCTGGCAATGATTCGGACGAAGAGTGGCAGACACAGCGTCATCTTGTCCTCCAGGAAGCTGTGAACGCTTTCATGGTCCCTTCATTTGAGAATGAGCTGAAGCGAGACCTTTTAGTCTCGTCCCGGGAAGTGGTTGTGAAAGAGTGTGGGCAAGCCATGAAGAAGAGGTTGTCTGTTCGTCCATACGAACCTGCTGATGGGGTTGATCCATTCATTATTTCGATTTGGATTGAAGGAGGCATGGATGCCATCGCTCATATCGTTGCGCTTGATGAAAATGGAGAGCTGATCGACAAGACGCAAGGTTATTGCAAGCGCGAAGAGCGACACATCCAGAAGTTGACGGATACGCTGTACAAGTTCCTGCAGGAGCACTCGCGAACCCATGTTGTTGTGATCAACATTTCTGCCGGAATGAAGTGCATGGATATGGGCGAGTTGGTTGATGCGCTTCGTCGGCAGCTAGGAAGAACAGATGCTGCTCGTTTTGGCGCGAACGATGGACGTGATTTCCTGGATATTGTATTTTTAAAAGATGACGTCCCCAGTATGTACAGTCGCTCAAAGCGTGCTGAAATGGAGTTCCCGGAAGAATCGGAAGCTGTTCGAGCTGCCATTGGTCTTGGACGTTACCTGCGAAACCCGGCGTCGGAGCTTTGCGCGATGTGGGGAAATGTTTCGTTGGATGAAGCAACTCGCGGTCGAGAGCTTCTGTACTTGAATGTCAACCTCATGCAGCATTCGTTGGTGAAGGACACGTTGCTGAAGGAGTACGACCGTATTTTTGTCCAAGTTGTGAATAAGTTTGGCGTCGACATCAACTTGCTTGCGAACCATAAGCACACTTCGTATCAGCTTCAGTTCATTTGTGGTTTGGGTCCCGTGAAAGCTGCAGCCGTGCTTGACAAAGTGCGTGCAAAGAGTTATATTGATCGCCGCCAAGAGCTATTGTCAAAGGGTTTTGTGGGGAAGATGGTGTATCGCAATTGCGCTGGCTTCATTCGTATTCGAGAGCGTGATGCACTGAAGGATTTGCCTCTGAACCCATTGGATGATACCCGGATCCACCCTGAAAGTTACTACATGGCTGTGAAAATGTGCGGTGATGCGAACAATAACTCGACCATCGACATGTACGACCCAAACCAGTACTCCTTCGCCGTTGAAGATACGATGTTCCAATCTGCTTCTGCTATTCGAAACCGCAATGCGCCACCGAACAAACGATTGGATGATGCTGATATTCAGGACGCTCTTGCTGAGCTTGATCTACCAGCGTATGCAAGTCGACTTGAGCTTCAAAAGAAGGGACCAAAGCTCCTTACCCTTGAATACATCAAGCGCGAGCTGCGATACCCATACTTCGATAAACGCGAGAAATATCAAGTCCCGAAAGACGAAGAGCTCTTCTTCTTGCTGAATGGAGAAACGAAGGACACTCTTCGCCTTGGAATGATTGTCCCCTGTACTCTGTTGCATATGTCCGGTGACTTTGTGCGTGTGCGACTTCAAAGCGGCATTCGGTCCAGCTTGCGTCGAGAACTGCTTCCAGATTACATGTCCGACGTTCGGTCACAAAACTTTCCAAAGGGTGTGACTGTGAATGCCAAGATCCTGCGTTTCCAAGCAGATCCCCACGGTCGTTACGAAATCCAGCTTGGATGCAATCAGCGCTCCTTGATTGATGTGTCGATGTGCTTCAATTCGGACCTCCTGCCAAGATATGCGAACCAGAAGCAGATTGTTGACGACAGTGTCGCTCGCATTGACCGCCTCGTCAATCAATTGGCAATCGAAGACGACAAGCCAGGTGCCGCAGATGGGCGTAGTGGTCTTGCGCCACCGAAGAGAAAGAAGCGACAAATCGCGCATCCCCTGTTCCGCAACATCAATTGTCAGAGCGCAATGCAGTACTTGCGCGAGCAACCGGTCGGAGATGTGGTGATTCGCCCGAGCACTTTAGGCTCCGACCATCTTACGCTGACATGGAAAATGCTGGATGGTGTGTATCGTCATTTTGATATCGAAGAGAAGAACAAACCCACGGAGGCTCGTATCGGCCAAACGTTGGTGATTAAAGAAGAGCCGTACGAAAACATTGATGAGATGATTGCTCGCTTCGTCGACCCGATGAACGAGTTGGTGGACGAAGTTATGCGGTACAAGTACTTCAAGAACATGTCGCTCGAAGAAGTCCATGAAGATTTGATCAAGCAGAAGAAAGCCCACCCTTCGAGGATCCCGTACACGCTTCATGTGTACAACAAATTTCCGGGGTGCTTTTCGATCACGTTCATTGCGCGCACGACACCACACAGTTGCCACATGGAAGTGAAACCTGGCGGCTTCCGGTTCTTTGGTCGCATCGAGTCTTCGATCTTGCCAACCTTGTCTCAAGCTCTCCAGTTTTTCAAAATGAAAGCGCTGGTGGCACCGACGAACACGTCATCGTCGAGATCAGCTGCTCACTCGTCTTCGTACCATCGTCCAGAAAGCAGCAGTGCGCCGTTTGCTCAGCGTCAAGGCACTTCGTACCGAGATGGAGGTGATCGCCCTCGCTATGAATCGCGTTGGGATGACCGTCGTGGTGGTGGCAACAGCTACCACAACGGCGATGATCGAAGATACCCCGAGAGCGGTGGTCGCTCGTACCGTGACGAGCCGGTGCCGAGTGGAGGTCGTCGTCCATGGTAACTACACAAGCAGGGAGATGGTGATTCATTGGGATGGTCAGTAGCGACTAGATGTGGACTGCGTTCTTCGCCGAATCTGTGCTGGTGGATAGATGACATGCTTTTTAAAACGAACGAAAAAATAATGCAAACACGGCCAATACATTATTCGGCGAAGGCGCGATCCAGGTCGAGTCCTTTGGCTCGCTCTCGACCGTGTTGACGTGGGTGAATGAACTGGACAGGCTCTCGTCGCGTCGGGTCTCCTATGCGTATCGGTACGCGGTCGTGAGCGTCGTGATCTCCCAGCTCGCGAGCATTTTCGTCGTTGGCAGGAGAAGCAGGAAAATGGAGTGTCGTGGGAGTCATTGCTCGCTTATTTCCGAAGATCTGCAAAGTACATGCGCACTTACCGTTTCAAGAATCAAAGAAGTTCGCTTTTTGTTCGTACTTATGATTTCGTATGTAAACGACTGCAAAATGTGGCAGCATGCACAACGAGCACTCGTCTAAGTACGATTTTGACATTTCTGACAAAAGTTGAGCTCATAGGATCAGCGAGCGAACATGGCGGAGCAAGAGGACGCGAAGCAGGCGAGTCGCACGGGCATGACGAATGCAGACTTTGCGCGGATCTTCCGCCAAGAGACCCGCCAAGCCGCGGAAGAGGAAGCACGAGATACAGCCGCAGCAGCAGAAGAGAGAGAAGAAGACCGACCGCGAGGACTCGGAGGATTAGGATTTGGTGCGACACGGAGAAACTTTCTCGCGCGAGGTGAGCCACAGACTGGAGCTTTCGGCGGTGGACGAGGAGGAGACGGAGAAGGAAGCGCGACTGAGCAACGAGCTGGTCTCGGTCTTGGTGCGAGCGCTAATGGAAGCGGTGTAGGCATTGGCTTTACGCGTCAACGCGATGCAAGCCAAGAGACGAAGAAGAAAGAAGCTCCCGCAATGACCAAAGCGCAACTGGTCAATCTAGGGAAATGGGAGAAACACACGAAAGGTTTTGGTTTAAAGATGCTCTCGAAAATGGGATTCAAAGGACGCTTGGGGAAAGACGAAAGCGGGGTATCCTCTACCATTGAAGTCGTGCAGCGACCGGCGCTGATGGGGATTGGGTACGGCAACTTCACGGAAGCGAGTGCATTGAAACACAATCGAAAGTTGGCGAGAGAGCTCAAGGGCGAAACGGTTGAAGAAGAGGCAGAACGCAAGCGGGAGGAAGCAGAGGGTCTCGCTGAAGACGACACGTTGTGGCGCAAGCGGAAAGTCCCGGTTGGTGCAAAGAAGTATAAACGAGCAGCAGACGTGAGCCATGAAGTGCAGGCGAAGAAAAAGACGCGCAACGACGTTATTCTGGATATGCGGGGACCTGACGTCCGTGTGCTCTCGAATGTGTCGGATGCGTACGATGTGGATCCACAGAAACTTGAAGCCGCGAAGCCAAAGATCGGAGAGGAGCTGATATACAATGTGCGGATGGTCGTGAACCTATCCCAGGGCAAGATCTGTGACCTCACGTCGAAGATTGACACCAACACTGAAAACGTGGCAAGCCTGAAAAAAGAAGCCAGGATTATCAGCGCACAGGTATCGATGGAAGCGGTTCGACTGCGGCACATTGAAGACATGATGAGCAACATGAAGAAGTTGGAGAAAGTAGCAGAAGATGCACTCCAAAACCAAAACGTGGAGGGCATCTTGACGCTGTTAAGCGACATCCGTGGATCCTTTCCCCAAGAGTTCGAAGCGTACAAGCTGCATCAGCTCGTCCCGTCACTGTGCATTCCTCCACTCAAGGCTTTGCTGACCGCGTCGAGTTTGTCCGACAACGACACAAGGAGCTCTACCGTCCAGCAATATCGACTCATCCAAGTTTTCTTGCTAGAAGTTCCGCATGACAGCAAGAGCGGGCTCAACACTGGTGGGGTGTTCCATTACATTCGTGAAAAAGTGAACTCTGCGGGGGATGATATTTACAATTGCATCCTGGAAGCAACACTGTGGCCAGCGGTCAGTCAATTCGTGACCTACCAGTGGCAGGTGAAAGAGTCTCCAGAAGAATGCATCGATTTCTTTGCGCTTTTTCGACCGCACCTGTCCTCGGAGTTTGCGAACGCGTTTCTTCGTCAATTGGTTTTGCCGCGGTTGAAGAAAGAGTGTCAGCGCTGGGATCCACAGACGGATATGTCTCTTATCCACGACTGGCTCCTCCCTTGGATGCCTTTCCTTGGCGACGCAATGGAATCGCTGTACCCAGATATCCGGCTGACCCTCGCGAGCGCGCTGAACCAATGGCATCCATCCGATTTATCCGTCTTGGCGGTTCTCTCTCCGTGGAAGGACGTTTGGGGAGAGCATGAGTATGCGAAATTTACCCACCGCCATGTGATTCGGAAATTGATTCGCTGTCTCCACCGTGATTTCGAGATTAATCCACAAAAGCAGTCCTTGGAGGCATTGACGTGGGTGCTTGCGTGGAGAGATCACTTGCCAGAGCGCCAGTTTATCGCACTCTTTGAAGGCGAATTTTTCCCAAAGTGGCTCCAAGTCTTACGGAAATGGGTCGCCGATTCGCCCAACTTGATGGAGCTGGAGCAGTGGTATCGCGGCTGGAAGCGTTTTTTCGAAAAACAGCAAATGGCGAACCATCATCAACTTCTCATCCACTTCCATGGCGCGCTGGTGCTGTTAGAGACCGCGTCGGAGCGTTTCCCTCAAGATGGTGAACAGAGGATTCCCATTCCTGTGCTGAACAAAACTGCCCCTTCCAGTTACCAAGAAGCATTGGTGAAAGCCAAAAATGAGGATCCAGCGGCGGAGGACGGCGATGGATCCTCAAACGATGACTCGAGTCGACTTGGCTCCGCATCGTCTACCAAGTTTGAGCAAAAGAAGAAGAAGAAACCTTCGCATGCCGTTGGGCTGAAAGACGTGATTGAGAGTCTCGCGATCTCGAACAACATCATGTTCATGCCAAAGGGATTCCATGATGGTCAGCAAGTCTACATGTTCGGGTCGCACCACATCCTTATCGAGCAGGGGGTGGTCTTTGCGGAAAAGACCAAGGGTTCCTTCGAACCTGTGGATATCGAGCAGCTTCTATCGAGTTAGGTGGCACCTCGTTCCCGAAGACAAGAGACAGCATTGTGTTTTGAGAGAAGCAGAGCAGTACAAACCTGCCAGCGTTGATCCAACGGAGAGAGCTATCCAATCCGTGCAAACCTGTTTTGTTTTTTCGCTCCTTCATCTGGTTGCATGGTAGGGTATAGTCGGTAGGGTAATATACAATACGATGAATCAACCCATTTCGCACTTAGTGGAGTTGAAGCTGTCAAGCTTGCGCGCCAAAAACGCTCCATGAAAACAAAAAAGCAAAGTTGCAGTTGAGACGATGGCGGAGCGCGTGAAGGACCGCTTAAAGGACCTCGCAGCGTTCCTGGAGCTGCAGCATGCAGTCGAGAGCATCGACGAGACGATGGAGCACTTGCAGAGCGCGGTCACGGGCTCCATGGTGCAGTCGCGCGCGACTGCGCAGCAGTGTACGATCCTGCTCTTCCAGAGTGCGGAGCCGCCCAGTTTGCTCGCGTTCCTGGACACGAGCGGCCACATGGCTGACGACGTGCGCAAGCGCGAGATCGCACATGCGCGCGTGAAAGTGCTCGAGATGCTCGCGATGTTTTTCGAACTGTACGGCGCCCATCCGGCAGTGCTGAAAAAACAGGTCGTGGCGCTCGTGACTCGATGCCAGTTGATGGCGCGTGTGGATCCGTCGAATAAAGTGCGCGCGGAAGCGTTTTCGGTACGTTGATCGAATCGCTTTCCTCTTTTCGGTGTATCTGTTAATCCTCTTTTCCTTTTCGATGCATTTTGTGACAGGTGGTGATCAGTATCCTGCAGCATGGTGGGAATCTCGTTGCAAACGAAGATATTCAGCCAGCATCGTATATCGACAAGCTGTTCTACGACCTCAAGTTTGCTAAATCCACGCAGACGACTAAAGTACTCCAGCTTGGGTATAACGTGTAATATGCGCTTCCTTCATTGACGAGTATATGTGTTTGCTTTGTAGGGACTGGCCGTCGAAGTCATTGGTCATTTGGCGAAGCGCTTTCGAAGCGATGTGGAGCCAGCATATCCACAACTGGTTGAGTGGATGGAAGACGCATTGGACAAGCAATTCACAACCACTGCGCCGGAGATGCTGTTCGTCAAAGGGCTGTTTTTCACGCTCGGCTGCCTTCTCGCTTTTGAGTCGGATCGGTATCAAAAACTCGACGAGAAGCGTCAGAAAGTTTATTCGTACGAGCTAGATATGTGAGACACCTTGCGATTCGAAAAGAAGTCGTTGCTAATGGATCCCTGCTTTGTGGTTTATGATCCACAGGTACCTGCACACAATACTGGCAACTACCGTCGACGGACAACTCTCTCGATACCAAGTGACAAAGTCTGCGCTTTTGTTTTTGTCCGAAAACAGTGAGAATTTTAGTGACGAAATCGGGCAAAATGGCTACGTATGGTTTTCGTACATGAGCTTTTGCTGCACGAGTGAAACGAAGACCGTAGGTGCCCCAATGTCGATGATTTTCTGGAGACACGACAGGCTAACTAAAAATGTGTACGTGTGCAGATTAAAGAACATGCTTTTGCTTGCTCCGACGGCATTCTAAGCATCGTGTTCCGGTACATGGCTGGCAAAAAGAGCGACGCCGAAAAGAAAACCTTCAATCGAATTCTCAAGGAGATATTACCTGTCCTGAACAATCCCGACGCTGGTAGTGTGAAACTCGGATTTGCGCTTCAGTGTCTAGGGAAACTGGCGCACAGCATTCCGATTTTCCTGGGGAGTTCTGGGTTCGCGAAAATCGAGGAAAAGCTGAAGAGTTACGGGGAAAGCCTGCTAGCATTGGATGAAAAGGCAACGGCAATGAAATGGTCGATCGTCTCCCAGTACCTCGAATGCATTGGAAAATTTGTTCAACAGGTACACTACCGCTCCGACCTGTGCTTCGATAGCGTAATTCTGACTGCTTACGTGCTTTGATGCTGCACCATGCAACGACAGAACGATGGCAAGCCGCTTGATGATGGATATGTGAACTTCCTTGGCGACTTGCTGTGCCATGTCGTGAATGCTTATCCTAGATGCATCTGGAAAACGAAGCACTATGTGTACAAGTCCGTGCTGCGTTTGTTCGAAGCGGTTTCCAAGCGGACAGTGGTCAAGCTTCTCGTCGACCGATTTGTCTACCACACTTTGCTGCTGACAATCTCGAATGTCACTGACTCTGAAAACAAGGTAAAGCGCACTATTCGCGTAGACTCTTTGGAATCCAGACGTCCTCTTACTCCTTGGCTATCATGCTGCTGGACATAGATTATGCTGCACCATCCAGAGACAGGCGACGTGGAATCCAAGCTACTTTACGAGTATGAGAACTTGTGGCTCGGACTGCTTCGTGTTCCCGGCAGTGTGGTCGAAAAAGAGAGGTTGCTTCAACCAGGAGGGCAAGAGCGATCCCAATCTTCGCTGAAACTGGAGCTTCTCGACTCATTAATCAAATGCATCCTGCGAGTACTTGGTCAGCTAGACCTTTCTTACCGATATGATCTGGAGACTCCAAACACTGTGAAAGATTTCACCGGATACAAAGTGAGTGCAAAGTAACTGGATTCCGACAGCGAGCCCTACCCTAGACTTGTCTCTAGTTCACTCATGTACTGTGTGCCTCTTTCCCAGCCTAACATCCCCCGAGACCACACGATCATGCTCAACGCGACGGAGTTTTTCGAAAGAACCATACCCAAATTATCTCGCGAGTCGATCTCTCCATGGGTGCGTCGATTGTCTTTGGTGGCATTTTCTGCTTCGCTCCCTTTCCGTGATATGCGATTGAATGCTTAATGTCGATGTCGGACAGATCCCCGTGCTACTTCAGTACACTTTGCAACGGTCTGAGCAATTACCGCTGGTTTCGAGTTTTTACCATATCGGGAAAGTTGTTGGCCGACTTGCCGAAGAAGTCGAGTACTTTGCGCGATCGTCGGAGCAAGGTGCTCGCAACCGCGTCGGAGGCGATGTCTATGGGCTCCGAGAAGAATACGCTCTTTTCGCCCGAAAAGTGTGCGCACAGCTACGTTATTATAGAGACGAGCTACTTGTGGCGTCCGCCGAGTTTGTTCTCTCGACGCCATTGTCTTTGCTCAGTGTTGGCGAAATGGTTCCTGCGTTGATCGCAACATTAACCATCGGGAAGTCGTACCTAACAGCAGCCGATATTGGTGTTTCGGCACTGGAGCGATGGCAAAAGATCTGCCCAGACGCATTAGATGCGTCGTTGCCAGAGGTGATCCCGCTGCTGTCTCCATATTTGAATCGATCGGATGAAGACACTATTGAGCAGCCGTTGAAGATACCCGCAAAGAAGAATGGTGCTCCTTCAGATGATGAAGAAGGAGTCACAGAGTTTGGGAAACTGCAGCGCCGAATCCTTGTGCTTTTGGGAAATACAGGCGGCAAAGGTTCCTTGATCATCAGTAAACTGAACGCTTCGTTTGGCGCCGGAGAAACTGCAGGCGGCTATCACATTCCACAGTTCCAAGTGTCGTTGGAGCTGAGTGATGTGTCGATAAACTTGGCTATGGACAAAGTGATGGTTCAAACTGGGGAGTTGGCGGTTCACAGCACGGATCGTCAAATCAAGATTGGGGCGTGCGAGACTTACCATGCGTTGATATGCTATCTGTGCGGTAAAACGGCCACGCATCCTCCCTCGAGCGACAGTAAATCTGTGTTTTACCAAATCTGGAAGAAGAGTTTTCCAACACTGGTCGTTTTAGCCACAGATCCAGAGAAAATTTGTCGAACGCTATTTGAACCCCTTCTCTTCCAAGTGGTCCGATGGCTTTGCAGCTCAAGTGATATGTATCCGTTCGAGTTTTCGATGATCCTCGACGAGCTTGTGGCTGGACTTTCTCAGCCAGGAAATAGCGCGGTTCGAGAACTCTCGGGCAAGACCTTCGCTGCAGTTCTAAGCTCATCAGTCGAAGACGAAGGAAAGGCGAGTCGCAATGCAGCGAAAGCTGAAGTAATCTTCGAGCGGCTTTTCTCGCTTTGTCAGCATCCAAGCTCAATCCAACGAATCGGTGGAGCGACAGCCATAAATTACGTCATGCGAGCGCTCAATGAAGACAATAGCGACATCATCAGCGCCTTTGCACTGCGCTGCGTGAAAACCTTTTTGTACTCGCTGCGACTTTGCGATCGCGATGACCGAAATGGCGGTGGTGGCATGGAGATTGCGAGGGAAATTATACAGAGGGCGGTTTCGAAGTTAGAGCGGGCCATTTCAAGGTTCCCTCATCTGTTCTTGAAGAAAGCGAGCAGCTCGGGTCGATCTGTATCTTCTTCGGACTCTTGTCTCGAGGATATGACTGAGTGGTTGTTCAAGCAAACAATGAGACGTGAGCGCTCTTTCCGCGAAATGTGCCAAAAGGTTTTCATATCGTTTGCCTCGCTGGTCAGCGGTGCTGGATGCAAGAAATGGATCATGAGGTATGCGGACGAGGACGTAGACCTTGCCAGCGTCCTTGCTCCGATGGACTCGCTAGCGCATGTCATCACACCAGTGCAGACAAGTGACGAAGAAACAGATCGACGAATTGACTGGCTGGAACAGTTTGCTGCTTCCGCGGAGTCCTACGCTTGGTGCATCCAAATATTGGGTGACGATGCTAGCACCGTCCTATCGATGCCTTCGAAAGGACTCGACAAAGACACTTCGAAGCGAAAGAGTGACTCAAAGAGCGGCGATGCAACCGGCTCCCAACAAGCGCAAACATTCACGTGGGCGATCAGCAACTTTTTAAAGTACGAGTATCCTCAACGAGTTGAGGCATCGTGCTCGGCGGAGTACGTGCGTCACAAACACCTCGTAGAGGCGTACACTTCAGCGCTGTCATCTCTTTGCCGTTTAATCTCTCCGACTTTGACGTCGCAGAGCCACCGTTTATCGTGGCTAACCGATGTTGAAGACCGAGAATTCCAAGAGAATCTGTCAAAGAGGCTGGTGCAATGCTTGGCAGACGACCAACGCACCAGTTGGAGCACAAGTACGCACCGTTCCCGCGAGATCGAAGCTTTTTGCGCAGCGATGGCGGCGAGCAGCAGTTCTTTTTCGGACCAACTAAGGCGATCTGCGCTGAAGATCCTTGATCCCATGGTAGATACCCTCCATCGGTGCCAGAGTCCGAAAGACAACAAAGAAGAACCAACCAGCTTTCACTCCGTGAGTGCGCTCGTCATCCAGGTAAGGCTGATTGTTGTCCAGTCGCGCTTTCCCCCCCCCTAAAAGATGACATTTACCTATGCGGATGCTGAAATGTATTCTTGCAGCTTGTAGAGACAAATATTCTGGATGAAAGTCATGCACAGAGGTACAAGCAAGTGTTTGCAGAGGCTGCATTTAAGTCCATCCAGAGGTGTTCGAGTCCCACCCATCGCTATCGCGTCGCACTGCAAGCGTTCAAGGTGCGTTGGATCGAACTTTATATCTGCTTAGATCTGGTCTTCACTTTTTTCGTTTCCTTTCTACCAGGCTGCCTTGCTATGTGGGTGGGATATTACGCAAGTATTCCAAGAAGCACAGCGAAGAGAGCAGTTTGCTGCGGTTTATCACGATATCGTATTGTGTTTACCGTCGAAAAACATCTGGAAGGAAAGTTGTGGCGCTATCATTGACAAGTCCTTAGAAGATGCTCAAGTTCTTAACTTGCTGGTGGATGTGCTGAGCGTGGTTGCTGGCTCGCAGATCTACCGACCCGAGTCGGCGGAGTGGGATGGATTTACAGAGATCCTGCTCCCCAAACTCAAGCGTTTCGTGCAGAGCATCCAGCCCAGCGGAGTGGATTTGCAGCGGCAACGGACGACGTTGCAAGCTCTTCTACATGTTGTAGCGATATATGATGGCTGCTCCAAGAACCTGAAAGAGATCCTTCGGATTGGTCCAGTGCCAGACATTTGTGATAAAGTCGTGAACCTGCTGAATTGTCGCGATACTAGCTATTTGGTAAAAGCTGATACGCTGAACGTTCTCGCTCAATTCAATCGGAGCACTGGTGTGTCGGGAAATAGTGAGGAGTCGGCACTTCTCATCGGAACCTTGGAGAGGTTTATCGCGGAAGAGTTCCCAATTGTTTCGGCGGACGTAAAATTCGGGACGAAAGAGTACGATGTGTACAACCTGTTATTTCGTCAGCTGCTTTTGATTATCGAAGAAAGTCGCTCCGTGGCGTTTTTGAAACTTTTGTTCCCAAGTCTGAAAGAAGGATCGCGACATTTGTTCACGAGCGACCTGGCGCAAGGTCTATCAAGCTTTACGGACAAACTGTCGAGCAACACAGAAGCCGCCGACTTGCTGGAGCTCGTGGATGTCTTGCTGGATGCGTCTGTTGATGTCACGATCCGGAAGACGCTACTTGAGACGGTTTTTACGCCACTGATGGAGTTGAAGAGTGCGGAAAGCATGAAGGCTTTTTTCTTGGCGGAGACCGGGTCCTCCAAAGCGATTATGGTCAGCAAGTTGTCGACGCTGATTGCGAACTCTGCGGAAATTGGTTCACCTGGAGGCTTCTTTAGCACGGCAGTGGCGTTTGCACTCGTCGAAATCCTTTTTCGGTTAGCGGAGCCTGAGTTCATCCGAAACGAAATTAACGCTGCATTTCTGGGCCATGCGAACGGAAAGGGCCGCGAATTTACGATGCTGATCTGCAAATGTGCAAGCAAAGTGGTGACGAAAGCGTATGGAGAAGTCAGCGAAACAGTTCGTTTTGCATGCTGCGAGGCATACAACTGCTTGCTTACAGCAGTCTCTCGGACGCAAAAGCAAGAGAAGTTTTTCGACCAGATTCTCTTTCAAGAGGCGCTATGGAGCAATATCATTGACGTCTCCCAAGAGCACGAGCTTCATGCTGAAACTGGACAGTTCGAAAGAGTCCCTCTGTCGGGATTGTCGGTATCGACATTGAAGACCCAGAAGCAAACGCAAGACGCATCCTTTAAATCGACGCAGGGAAAGCTCAGTCGAGATGCGTCATCAGCTCTCCAGTTTTTCACCGGAAGCAGTTTGAGCCAAGCAGCGACCTTCGATACTGCGTCCACCCAATCGTTTGCTGATCAAAACGCTGCCACTAACAGATCAGTGTACAAGAGTGTCGAGATCGAGTTGGATTCCGTCAATGACCATGCTTGCATGGTCCCTATTTTGCGAACTATCATGCTCATGAAGGATGAGTTCGGTGGGAGCTGGGAAAGCAAAAGGATGCCCAGCTGGATGCAGAAGATATTCGACGTTGTCGCAAACTCGCTCACGGAGCTCAATATCCGGCTTTTCCTGGTGAAAATCGTGCTTAACGTGCCTGATTTGTTCGGCTTGTATGCGTCTGTTTGGTTGGAGAAGATCATCCATACTGTACTGGAGGCGACGTCGTCCATCGCACCGGGGAAGACAGCCGAATTCAACTATTTGCTGCGAGATTGCTGCCAGTTAGCGCTGGGAGAGTGGAAAGAGGTCTCAGTGGCGTCGATGAAAGGGGCACCGTCTCGCTTTCTAGCGACGTTGATTGAGCTGTCGCCTCACACGGTGGATGCGATCATGCAAGATAATATCGTCTTGGTGACACAACTGATCATCTTGTGGAAAGAGTGGATAGCTGTCGACACGGCTACTATTGAGACATTCCTTTTCAGCGATGCACCGGATGCTCGACTGGGAGCCGCACAACGAGTGACTTCGCTCCAGCTCTTGAGTGCAATGCTGACAGCTGGCGCAATCGACGAGATCCAGGTAGAGACCACGTCGGTTTTTGGCAGAAGCATACGCGACGGGGTACTCTTGGCACTGCAACACAAGCGAGCGCCGGTCTACACGGTAGCAGCTGAAGTCGGAGGAATGTGCTTGCAGAAATTTCCGTCGAAAGCAGACGCCTTCTTGAGAATTATTTCCGAGCAAGTCGTGAGCGCGTACAATGAAGAGGATTTTGGACGCTTTTTGGCATTACTGCGAAATGTGTCCCTGCACTACCCAGAAAGTATAGATGCGATGATGCTGCAGCGTCTCTGCTCCTTGTTACCAAAGGTGATAGCCATCGACGCATGGTCTCGTCTCGCAATCGAAGCATTGGAAAACGCGTCAAAGAACGCAGACGTGGTCCAGCTGATATTCCCGAGCATTCAGGCAGTTTTGAGTCGGTTTATCACGCATCGCGATTCTGGTGTGCAACACGCTACGCTACGCGTAATGGATGGAATTTGCGAGCGTCTTGGCCATTCAGATTTCGAACTTCTCATCAAAAGCAGCTCGGATGGAGGGCTTGGACTCTTTGGCCACTACGGTTCGCATGGCGACGTAGGCTGCCGAAAGCTTCTTTACTCCATGGCGATGAGGTGCTTTCGTAAAAGTCTGTCCTCTACCCTGAAGGATGTGCTGCGGCGTGCACTACTTGCTGGTCTGTCGGACAGCGACTCTGGAATCCGTGAAGAGCTGTTGGCATTTTGGAACGCTTCGTCGTTGATTCCGTCCACGGCCAGTCAGCGTCTCGTCGAGCTTTTCCAGTCGCTGTACGCACCCGAGTTAGCAGACAAGTGGGTGTTTTATGCAACTAATCTCCTGGTGCTGATGTCTAAAGGAAGCGAGCACTACGACGCGCCGCTTTTCCCAAGTCCGTTGACCAGGGCTGAATTCCATGACGCTGACATTGACGCAACCTGGGAGGGGAAGAGCCACACGATGGCGCCATTGTTCTCGGTTGAGAGCGACGCGTTTACGTCCAAGTTGGCGAGTCTGCGAGACACCGGAAGCATATCGCAACGCTTTTTGGCAACAGTGACGCAGGATCCGCTCTCGGCGAGCAGGATTCATCACTCTCAACTCATCTCGTCCACTCTAGGTACGTGAACCCTTCGCTCGACTGCTGTGGTGCATGTACGAGGGGAGGAGTATCGATCTCATTTTTCTTGTATGCATAACATTTCAGGATCCCAAGATGGTTTCTCTCAGTTTTCTCGATCCATGGACGGGGTGAACCTAGAAAGTGGAAGCAAGAGACCTCGAAGGCGCTTTGTGAAGCGAGCAGCAGCAAGCTCAGCGAGCGATGAAGCGAAATCCGATGCAAACTTTTTCAAAGAGCAATACACGCTGCTGAGAAAACACCAGCAAGCAGTTGCAAATCGGCAACGAAGATCTCGCAAACAGCAGGTGTCAATCAAGCGAAAGTATCGGATGGGGGAATACCCGGATATTCAGATTAAAATCCGCGACATCATCGAGCCGATTATGGCGCTTTGTGAAAGCCATGCGCCGACATCCAGTCTGGTGTTTGCGGGGCTGTTCTCGTCAATTGTTCTCAGCGCTGGATTCCAGCAAGCTGAAATGGCGGAAGAGCTCGCTGAGCGAGTGCAAACGGCTCTGTCTCACTCGAGCTTATCGCCAAGCTTTGTTGGATGCATCCACCTCGCATATTTTACTACAATCGCGCAAGATTCGGGATTCATTAAGCACCTCGCAATTCCAGCGAGCTACATTGGCGGGTCAAGTCTAGCGAGCGGGAATCACCACTCTGGCGAGCTGATCTTGGAGGAGATCTTGAACTACTACTTGCACATACAAAGCATCAAGGAGCGCCGCAGCTCAGCATCGTACGAGTCCGTCACCGAATATCGAGATCAGTTATACAAGATATTGGCGACAACTCAAAAGAGCAATTTGTTGATTGCTCTCTCGTCGAGCAGCTGCACTGTTGATGACTCCAAGATCGCGTTGCAGGCTCAAATCTCGGGGGATCTCCCACTCGCAATCGCTTCCTATAAGAAAGCTGAAAGTGTTCTAGCCAACATGAACGATTCTCTCGAGGATAACATGCTACTGTCGAGTCAGTTCGAAGCGCAACGGTGCTATTGGGAGCGGATGCAGTGCCTCGAGAAGCTCAACCATTGGGACAAACTCGAAGCTGAGTTGATTCAAAACGAAGGGAACGACTTAGGTTTCATCTGGAAACAGGACCCGCCATACTTTGAGCAAGGGATTGGACACTGTATTCGATCGTATCTGGGGACAAGCAAGAAGAATCGCGATGACGACGAAAGGCAACACAAAATGAAAGCGTTCATCGATGCTGCTATGAAAGAGAAGCGTGTGTGGGATCTTCTCACGTCCAGCTTTTGCGTCGAGCTTTGCTTGATGTATTTGGAGATCGGAGAAGTCAGCAGAGTGCGCGTGCTAGTGGAGAAATTTTATGCAAAATTCTTGACACGGTGGCAGAGCACGAGTGCGGTTGCTACTCTCCCGCGACTGGATCTGATGCAGTCGCTTTCTTCAATTGTGCAAATGGATGAGCTACTGGTTTTGACTCAAAGCTCCTCTCACCAGCGCCATGGCAAGCAACTCGAGGGTGAATACGTAGCGTTCAATACAAAGTGGACCAGCGCATACCCGTCTGGCGGATTCGAATCGATGAGTAATTGGTCGCGGTTTTATATGGTGCAGGATATTGTTGGCGAGTTCATGTACACCCAAGGCACGAAAGAAAGCGTTCTATCTGCTGAGTCCAAACACGGGTTCTTGCTGGAAGACGCGCAAGTGATGCTCAAGTACGCCAAAGCTGCTGTTTCGAATGATTTGCTCTCGCTCGCGTCAAAGTATTTGAAAGAGTATCGCGAGGTTTGCAACGAAAAGCAGCTACCGAAAGTGAGCGCCTTGATGATCGACGTCTTCGTCTCCCATGTGCTCAAATTGGCGGAACGCCAGACAACAAAATCCCAAAACGCATCAAGTTTGGATCGCTCGGCAAGCTCCACCGAGCTCTCGAAGGAATCGATAACGATGGTCACTCGATATTATCAAGCAGCGGCACGCATGTTCGACAACGATGATATCTTAACCATCATGGAGAGCTCGCAAGTCCGTGAGCGAGTAGCGATTGGTTGTCTCGAGGCGAGAACCTTTGGCAAAGCTGCCGAGTTTTACATGTCAACGCGTCACGACCCCGCGACTACCAAAGAGAGCTTCACTCGGTCGATAGATGTTTTCCAACGATCCTGCAAAACCATCACCTCCCACTCCGATGCAGATCGGTCAACTTTGGAGGTGTTCAAATCGTGCCGACTGTCGTTTGTGGAATTTCTAGTTGGTCTGTTATTTAAGGATGACCAGCACGGTTGGGAAGAGTTTATCGGGCGAGACGCATTGACTCGGCTTTTGGTCGAGAACGTATTGAATGGGATGATGATGGGGGATCAGGAGTGCAGCAATTACTTCCCCCAGTTGTGTGAAGCCATTGCTCCGTATCCTGATATTGTCACCTATTTCGAGACCGAGCTGCTTGCGAAAGTTCCGATGTGGACCTGCTTGAGATGGGCTGCGCAGCTAATGGCTCTGCTCAGCGGACCGATCAGCAGCACAATTCTGCGAATCCTCGAAAAGGTAGCGTTTTCAATCAGCAAGGTGAGTGCGTGTCGATCGTGTGCTCGAACTGAACTGTGTCCCTCTTTCTGTAGATGGCTAGCGAGTATCCAGCTGCTCTTTTCTATGACTTCAAAGTCACTTGTGCCGGGAACATGAAAGGTTTCGAGGCGGATCTGACGAGACTTACCGTTCTATTAGCGAATCCAGTCATGGAAAAATTCGTTGATGCTCTGCGATTGTACGACTCTGCTATCTACTGCGAGATGATTTTGCGCGAGGTTCTGAACTCCCTTCTTCTTTTATTTTACTGTGCTTTGGTTTTGCTTGCTTGACAGAATCCACCATCCAGAACTGCGACTCAAGGAAGGACTTCGCGAAGTTGCCAAATATTTGGATGGAGCGAAGACTTCTACGGCAATGGAAGTCGCAGAGAATCTCTGGAATGAATGCTTTTCTTTGGAGAGACCGCTGCTAGGAGGTCAAATTGGACGCTACAACAGGGAATGGGGCAAGAGAGCAAAGAAGGATATGGAAAAGATACTGGGGAAGAATGGGAGCAACATAACCCAAAAATCGGTGGCTGCAGCAAGAGAGTGGATCATGCGTAATTTCTCCGTTGTGCCTGGCAGATATGGCATCACGAAGGACATGAAGTCACGGCTGGTGGATTTCGCAGAGTGGCTTGAAGAGTTTGATCACACCAAGTCGCGTCTTGAGCTTCCTGGACAGTATTCTACATGTAAGATACGCTTCCGAGCATCCATTCTGTGGCTTTGACGTGGAGTCTGACCTTGTGCTGATGCCTGTTCTGCTTTTGTTTCCAGACTGGGGAAAGCCAGATCCTTCGAGTCATGTCCAGATCCTGAGTTTTAGCTCGATGCTTGGTGTTCTTGCATCGAAGCAGCTCCCGAAACAAATCACGATGCACTGCAGTGATGAAAAAGATTACACTTTCTTGGTGAAAGGCGGGGAAGACTTACGGCTCGACCAACGTATTGAGCAGTTGTTCGATGTGATGAATCAAATCCTGCACACCGATCCACGTTGCCGGGACCGAACCTTGGTCACGAGAACGTACAAAGTGATTCCGATGACGCAAGAAATTGGGATTATCGAATGGCTCCACGACACGTCAACACTGAAAAGTATGATTGAAGATCGGTTGCAGAAAGACGATCGCTGTGCGGATCTGCAGAGCAACAAGCGACAGAGACTGCAACTGTTCAACACCACACCCGCAAAGAACTATGAAGCATTCGTTATGAAGCAGCGCGGCGGTAGTTTCTGTGCGAAAGTCATTGCACCAGAGAGTTCAGACGCGAAAAGCAATTTCCAGGATGTGCAAGAGTTGATCCCAGGTGACTTGCTTCGTCGCCAGCTGTTTGATATCAGCTCCGATTTTGAGTCGTTCCTCTCCGTTCGCGACCAATTCGCCAAGTCGCTCGCAGTGTTTAGCGCATGTTCCTATATTCTCGGCATCGGAGATCGGCATTTGGACAATTTCTTGCTGGATCTGCGCACTGGTGCAGTGATCGGGATTGATTTCGGCGTCAGCTTTGGTGCTGGTGCGAGCGCTTTGCCCGTCCCGGAGCTGATTCCATTCCGGTACACGCGTCAAATGAGCTTCGTGTTTGAACCTTACGATGGGGTGAACTTGCTGACCCAGGATATGCAAGCTGTGTTTGGCGCCTTGCGCGATAAGAAGCAGGTCATCGAGAGTGTCATGAATGTCTTTTTGCACGAACCACTGCTCGATTGGCAAAAGTCAACGATGACGCACCAAAAAGAGATCTTCGCGAACGAAGTCGCTGGCAGTGGGGACTCGATGTCCACACTTGGAGAAGACCACGCGACATCGTCTATGGATGTGGACACGGAAGAAGACGATCAATCCGAAGGCGACCAGAAGGCGAAACGTGCGCGCACATCTCGACAGAAAGATAGTTCACGTATTGCTAGTGATGCGTCGTCAAGGAGAAGCTCCGTTGCTACAACAACAGCCTCGGCATGGCTACCAAATGTGAAAATCGCGATCGCGCGGCGCAAACTGGAAGGGTTTCCCCCGCGCATCCTGCTCAAGGAGGAGCTGGCGCAGAATCCGCACTTGGGGAGCCAACTGAAGAAATTTCACGTCCTTGTGGACTCGCTCGGGGACTCTGGTCGCGACACGCAAGCCATCGCGTTGAGTCCATTGGTCCAGGCTGAAGAGCTCTTGGCCATGGCAACGTCCTCGGATCTTTTGGGGAGAACTTACCACGGGTGGATGCCGTGGCTCTAGGTTGCAATGATAGGTGATCGTGAGTGAGTGTGAGTTGTGTCGACAAAGGCTCGCTGTCACGGAGGTGTTGCTGCACGCGCATATGGATGTGTGTGTGTGCACGATGTTAGTGGTGTTCTCTCAACTCGTGTTCACTTTTTTGTTTTTTTGTTTTGATGGGTACAGTGTGCATGTGTGCTTTTGGGCTGCCTGTCTGACGATATTGCAGGCAACTTCCTTCGTTACGACCATCGCATGCTGCTCTGGGTCTTCTCGCTGGACCGAGAAGAGCGAGCTGTCCGCAGCGTGCACTGCCGTGTGCAAACCCACGCCTGCATGCAGTGCATGCACAATCGTTTCAGCGCGTTGGTCTACTGCAACGGGAGCATCCACACGATCATCACAACACCCTTCGCAGGTGCCATCAGACAGACAGACCACCAGCATCGGATTCGTTGATGGCTGTGCCAGTAGCCATCCCAAGTCGCGCTTGTCCCGCTTTCGCAGTGCTCGAAAGCGTCCACTCATCCATCCGCTCGGTCTCCATACTGAGCGCAAATCACAATGTGGTGCTCTTTTCGCCGACGGCGGACGAAGGGAGCGCGTGAATATGAGTGTGTCCAAACTCGTACGCTTGCTCAAGCCCTATACGCCGCGCGTCCACTAGCCCCACCCCTGAGGACTAGTGACGGTGGAAAAAGGAGCGTTCCTGCAATCTGATTGGCGGGAGACAGCGTGCCTCCTGCCAAGGGACGCGGATCTTTCCGCCCATTGGATGGGTGCAGACTCCGAAACGGTCAAGGAAAGAACAATCGCTGATAGGGGGGAAACCTGTTTGCGTGTGGTTGTTCGTGACCAAAGTGTGTGTGTGGAAGCGCTCGTTTCAGTTGGCATTTGTATTGAAGTTTCGTGTGTGCGACAGGGTGCAGAACCCTCCCGCATCTTATTTTTTGGCCAAACACGAGCTCGCAAAAAGCAATTTCGAATACTCCACGACTGTAATAGCTTATTCACACATAAAACCCATCGAACTCGTTCTCGTGCTGATCATCAACCGAAGAGCATGCGTTTGCTTGAAGCGGATTTCTATCGAGTTTATTGCGGAGATGCTCAAGATACAGACAAGCAGGAGCGCTAACGTGGCGTCTCGAGCACGATCCTTTCTATGCGAGAGCGGAGAGTTGTGTCGCCGGTTGCTGGCAACTCTCTTCGCGATCAGCAATGCATGCGCCTTGACGCTCGCGTTTTGCTGGTCTGCGCTGCTGGATGAGTGGCGGAGGCGTGTGGCGATCCTGGCTCGGATTGGTATCTCGGCACGCGCCTTGAAGGTTCTATTACGGTATTCTCGTTCCGTATGCGAAAAGATACCACGAAATGGACGCAAGCGAAGTGAGCAGGTGAGGATCACGCATGTTTCGTCCAAAATATCGAAGGCGATGACAACGATGGAGTAGCATCTTCATCCGTTTGCAAGTCGCGCACATGTGCTCCGCAGCGCTCGCTCGCTAGGCGACGCGTAGATGACACAGCGTGATGTCGGCAGTCACATTTCCCCCATTTCCCAATTTGCGGTGTCAGCAACAACCAAGCGAAATCGCTCGCTCGCAGTGCTGATCGTTTTTTGCGTCCCCTTCCCCTATCGCGTCCGATTCTGTTGGTCTAGTGCACTTTCGCGCAACACTCGTCCGCTCCTCCGTCCGCTCCGCTCGTTTCCCCTTCTCGCTGCACTTTTCCGAGACTCGCAGCTTGTTTCTGTGGCTCACTTTGCAAAAGCTTGTATATCTGGCAAGGCAGTCGAACCGAGTCAGAGGAGTTGCTGCTGCAAACCGAGATTCACAAAATCCCAGCTGGACCGAAATCCAACGGCAGAGAAAGAGAGAACGCTCCGGACCCAAAAAGATCTTCGTAGAGCGCATTTTGTCGCACTCAACTGAAGCCAACAGTCCACGTCCCCAGCTGTAGCAGAGGTCTCTCTCCCACTCCAGGGTTGCGGCATCAGCATCGATCCGTTCATTTGCCATTATCGCGACGCCGGACGACGACAATGGAAATGGTGGCGACGAACAAGAACAAGAAGCGAAGCGGTGGCGCTGCGGGTGAACACACGCCGCTGTTTGCCCACGACACTGCCACCCCGCCGTTGGCGCGCACCCCGTTGCACAAGGCGCCGGCATGGAAGTTCTGGAGCACGCTCTCGACGACGCACCGGTTCTATTTGCTGATCCTCATGAGCTGCATCCCGTTCGGCGGCCACTTTGTCAAGAACGGCATGTCGTCGCTTGAGCAAATGATGCTGGACGACCCGTCGTTTCCCATCACGAACACGATGTATGGCGCACTGATTTCTGCCGTGTCGGTGCCGAACATGTTCCTCCCGCTGTTTGGCGGTCGGTGGCTCGACAAGAGCGGCCACCGCAGCATCCGCCTGTTCCTTGTGTGGATCTGTGTGGGTCAAGCGATTTTCGCGATCGGCATGGAGTTCAAGCTGTTTTGGCTCGCGCTCTTCGGCCGCGTGTTCTTCGGCGTCGGCGAAGGCTCGGTCGTCGTCGGAGCGCGCGTGTTCATCGCGTACTGGTTCCACAACCGCGAGCTCACGTTCGCGATGGGCGTCGGCGTCGCGATTACCAACATCTCGAAGATGCTCGCCAAGTCCACGGTCGCGCCGGTCGCGATCCATTTCGGCGGCTACGTGCACGCGCTCTGGTATGGCGTGCTGATCTGTGCGATCTCGGCCGTGATCGGCGTGATCGTGTGCCGCTACACGACGCTGCTCAAGCGCATTGTGAAGGAGCGCGTCGAGTCGGACGAGCCACTGGACCCGGAGCTGTACTGGCTCAAGGACTACGCGGAGCAGAAACGCCGCAAGAAAATCATCAAGGGACGCGCGTCCCACATGTCGAATGCCCACGAAGTGTCGTGCGAATCGGTGCAGCAATTCTCGCGCATGTTTTGGACGATCACGATCTTGCACGTGATGTTCATCAACGTGTTCCACTTGTTCCAGAACGTGTCGAGCAGCTTTCTCTACCAGCGCTACGGGTACTCGCTCGTCAAGTCGGGCATCATCAGCAGTATCTCGCACTCGTTTGTCGTGTTTGCGCCGTTCATTGGTCTGTTTATCGACCAGTTCGGGGGACGCATGTTCTTGATCATTGTGTCGTCGATGCTCTCGATCCTTGCGTATGCGCTTATGATCTTCACCGACACGGACCCGATCATCTCGATGGTGCTGATCTCCATTTGCTTGTCGTTCACGCCGACGATCTTGATCGCCGCCGTCGCGAAATCGGTGAGCCGCAAGAACTTTGGCGCAGCGTTTGGCATCGTGGAGATCTTGGACGCCATTGGCGCGAGTGTGGGCAACATCATCATTGGGTACTTGCGCGACAAGACCGGGAGCTACGATGTCGACATGTATTTGCTACTGGGGATGGCTGTCGTGACGTTCTTTCTGAGTCTCGTGCTGATCTATGAAGACCGCAAGAGCGGCTGGTCGCTCAGTGCGCCGAGCGTGAAGTCTCGTGCGCTCTCGATGGACGACGACGAGCTGCCGCGCAGCACCCCAGAGCTCTTTAGCGCGCGGTATCGCAACAATACCGACAGCAGTCCCGAACGCTATCCACCGCACCAGGGTTCCCGGGAATCCGAGGAAACCCAGGGGTTCTTGAACCAAAGTCAAAACCCCAAGGGGTACTCGGGCAACGCCAACACTGTGTAGCCTTTTTAAGGTAGTAGCTACTAGAGTGGAGTTGGTGCGTGTGTGTGTGTGTGTGTGTGTGTGTGTACATTGTATTTAGCGAAATGAGAAATGAACAGAACTCGTATGAATCAAGCAGAGCGAGAGTAGGATGTGGTATCCGAGGTGTCGCTTTTCGGCGGAAATGAGAATGCTTACTAAACAGAAACGTTGGATGGATTTACCGGTCATTGTTAGCACCTTGCATTCACAAGCGCTCCGAGTCACACTCGCTCGTTCACTGCGCGAGTGGACTACTTCTACTGGTGGTGTTGGAGATCCGTGAAGTTCATCATCGCCTGGGTGAGTTTCTTGCGCATCACAGCAGCGGACGAGTATGCAGGCAAGTGCACGCGACTGCTGTGGTCGCCGACATGGACGACCACGGGGTAACACGCGTCTGGGTGGCTCTGGCTATCCGTGAGCGGTGCCTCGCTGATTTCCACCACAAAGGGTGCACTCTCGTTCGCCTCGTTTTCGTGGCTTGCCTGATCAAGAGCTCTCGGCTTGTTGGTTCCGGTGAGGAAAAGAAGCAACGCTCGACGCTCCAAAGCCGTGAACTCACTGATCAAGTCCCAGAACATTTTGTGGTGCGTGGAGTCTTCGGTGTACACCGCGTGGTGTTTGAGCGATCGGATCGCAAACACGTTTGGGTCGGAAAGGCGTTGGCGGAGGTCCTTCGGGGTCAAGAGCGACATGCAGCGACTCGGGATGATCGAAAACAGTCCATCGCGGATTGCATGGAGCACGGTTGGTCGAATGCTCTCGTCTCTTCTTGCGTTTTCCCCGCCGTCTGAAATACTCGGACCCACTACGAGTGCGCTCCAAAACGACTTGGTGATGCACTGCAGGGGCAAAAGGATACCCCCTCTCCACGCGATGCCAAGAAGTTGACCGAACTGGAAATACCAAAGAAGCACTTTCTCGGAACTCAACTGACAATGCGGCGCCACGGAGGGCGAGAAAAGGGAGAGGTTGAGGTCCAGCTCGATTCGAGTATGCACGGTGAGCGCGTCTAGATTCTCCATGTCTCCCTCACCGTCCCCATCGCTGATGTCATCGGCGTCCCACAAAACCGAGGACACTTGTCCTCCTTCGTCGTGCTTTGCTCGACTGGCATACGCCACTGGAGCGAAGAGTGGGAATGCTGGGGACTGGAGCTCGATCATCACGCGCTCCAAGAGTTGCAAATACTGCGCTGCTTGCGTGAGTCCCGGTGGCTGCTGCTGCTGGTCGTCGTTCTCCTGTAGCGCTGCACCGTCGGACGACGACAACTCATCCTCCAAGTCCAGCGCGCCACGCGCTTTCACAGTGTGCTTGGGTTTCGCTGAGGCAGCACAGCTGTCCGTGGACTCGACGATCGCGTGGAAAGTGCGGGTGATCGGCATCGGCTCGAACGGAGTGGAGTACGCTCTTCTCCACTCCTGTGCCGGCAGCATCTGCAACTGCTTCGAGACTTGGATGAACACCGAGTCGGAGAAGCTCTCAGAAGGAATCAGGAAAGGAGAAGGTCTTCTGTGGTGGTTGCAGGAAAAAGCCCGAGCATTCCAAAATGGAACGCACGTCGGTCCATCTGGGAGTCGGACTCGTATCCGTGGGAGTTCACTTGGGTCGTAGCTGTCGTCAAGGTGGTGGTTGGTGAACTCACTTGGTTGATTTTGGACAGTATCCTTGACAGACGAGCTCGGCATGGACGTTGCTGTGTTTCGCAATGCTTCCTGGACCAGTTTTTCTTTCTGCGCTCCGAAAAGGAGACGAGCAGCGAGACGATCGAGTGCAGCACCACAAACGTCGGATGGATCCGGATGACTCCATTGCGGAGAGTTGGTGAGGGAAGCGATCGCCTCTGTGACTCCCATGGCATGAATGAATGCGGTCTGCTTCTTCGCTTCCACCTGAGCCGCGGTATCTTCTTGCTCTCCGTCTTGCTTCTCCCCTCCACGCTTCCCTTGACTCGGTTTGGCATGCTGCAGTGACGCTGGGAGGAGTGTCGACCGCATGGGCTCGGATAAAACCAGTCGAACCACTCTGTACAGACTCCTGTTCACGTGAAGAAGCAGCCCAATGCGCGTCATGATCTGGGAGGAGGACGTCATTGTAGACGGAAGCGAAGGGTTGAGCGTGCATATGAGAGATGACAATGGAGCCATGAGGTTGTCGGTCACAAACGCTGCAGTTATGTCCAAGAAGGAGAGATGCTGCGGATCAGCAATAGCTCTCGAGCACGCTACTTGCTCCAGGAGTTCGACCAGCTTCTCGTCAATGGCTAGCATGGACGGACGGCGACTCCAAAGCTGCTGAGACGCTTGGAACGCTTCCAACGACACTTCTTCTCCCGTAGCTCGGAGGGATTCTGCACTCGAGTCCTCGGAACTTGATGCGTGTGCCTGATGGATTTCCAGCTCCAAGTTGTCCGACGCTGCCTGGGTCACATACGCACTGTGCTTGGGATGCCGATGAACTGGGAATTCGTTCGGGGATGCGAGCATTTGCCTACATGTGTGTAAATTCCACGAGTCGAGTCCAGTATCACCACCCTTCACAGCGTGAGCACTTCCATAGCCGCCTTCATACCAGAGCTCATGATTGCATTCTCCAAGCACAGTGGCTTGACCTTTCGATGTGAAAATGGAATCCCCCGTTGAGATGCCAAACTTGCGCGTCCTCGATTCGCTTGAATCGATGCAAATGAATTGACCCAGCTCAACCTCACGGAACACCATCTTGCCCAGTCTCCATTTCTCGAATTCAGAGAACGCCTTGCGATACAATTGAAGCCCATAGCACTCCCTTGCCATCTGCTTGGTCTGTGCTGGTTGACTGGCGAGCAGTCGATATGCATCTACACTCCGCATCGCTTCGATCGTATCCAACATTGACGCATGCTGCTGTCGCTCTGACTTGGCAAACATCGTCGCCGACGAAGGAGGGATGATTGTCAGTTGGTCGTCTTTGTTGTACATGGAGAACGCTGGATACCACTTGCAAGTGGACGACTCGTTCAAGCTCGAAGCGCTCGAATAGCTATTGGCGACATGCAAATTGGTGGCCGCGATCCCTAAATACTCGCCATTGCGACTAAATGCCAACGTTTTCGCAGTGCAATCCAGCGTGACTTGCAGCAGATCCCCCTGCTTGAAGATTTCGCCGTAGGAGTGCAACTTGCTCTTGTTGTGCCACACCGCTTTGTTCGCTAAAAAGCCGTAGCCAAACCTATCGCTGCCGATATAATTCTCGAGACTTGCCTGCGAAGTGCACACCCCGATGAAAATGTTCTTCGATACACAGGCATCAATGCGAACATGCCATTGGTGAATTCCTTCGTCGAACCCCACGGAAGCACGCACGGTGTGCCACTTTTTGTTGACCAGGTTCTTCACCGATAGGTTTCGATTGGAAAGCACCAGGTTTTTCCCCATCGAGTCTGCGTCCAGGTCAAACCGCGGCTCTGGAGGCGTTTGGAAGTGCAATTCTCGCATCCCCCTCTCAGGTGCTACCACTGGAGAGACCTTGGCTCCTTGTGGATGACTAGATGACGAGTCGACATCGTCTTGCGATGACTCCATGCTGGCCATTGTTTGCATAGGAGCTAGACGGAGAATGTAGCGAGTGTCGGGTGCCAGGTTTCGAATTGTATACGAACCTTTGGAAGGCAACACGCGCGGAAGATGCTCATCGCCATTGGCATCGTCTCCATGGAAAGGATCCCTTTCTCGAACCACACTGAGCGATAGCAGAGTGTTCTCAGCTACTGCAGTTGGAGTAGATCCTTGGTGTTGCATGTCTGCATCTAGCTGCACGTTTTGCTGATTCCACGAGACAGTCGCATGATTCGAAGAGAATGCTTCTACAAAGAAGTCGAGTGCCCAGTTCCCCAACTCGGTTGCGTCTCCATCAGCATCAGAGATTGGCGACGATGAAGGTAGCAGCGACCACTGGTCGACAACAGAGTCTGAAAACCGCACAAGAACGGCGAAAAGGAGTCGCGTGAGACTCGAGAGAAAGACATGGCTCGATTTCTCTTTGTGGTACCGCAGCGCAAACAGATCGAGAATGTCTTGAATCCGAGCAGCATCTTGGAAATGACTTGGCGGATCAGAGATCCATGCCGATAGTCTGGGAGGACCGCTTTTGTCCGGATCGGGGTTTCCTATCAACTCGCTTTCGATCGTGTGATGACGACGAACGCGGGAAATCCCAAATAGAATGCGCTTCATCATCGTGAATGCCGCCAGTTTCCATGGCACGGCAGTGCATGCAGAGCCCGACGCTACAGCCACAAGAGACTGGAAAAACGGCAAACTGTAGCATGTTTTCGACACTATACTGCCCAAGCGTTCGCATGCTTTCGTGTCATCATTGCATGCTGGATCCAAGGACAGTGAGACTTGGGATTCCACCTCGGTGAAAAGGATTCCAGCCAACCAAAGCACCCATAGAGCGTTCTGCGCTGTCGAATGCACTACTGCGCTTGGGTCTTTCTTTTCGCGTCGTTCGGATCTGTGCAACAAACCACCCGCCTGGGTGCATTGATCCCGGATCTCACCAAACAAGGCGTGGAAAATCGGTAAGCGTGCACTCGCGTTGTTTTCTTCGCACGCATCTCCTTCACCAAATGCGCTGCAGCGTTCGGTCTCCATTTTCAGAAGCGCTTGCATTGTTTTCTGTAATCGAAGCGATCGCTCAGAAATGCCGGTTATTCCAGCAAGATACTCGGCACCGACGCGTAGCTCCTGCTTCTCGAGCCCGATGGTTGCTCGCAAGAACCGAGTGAGTCTGCGAAAAGCGTCGCCATTGGCACTCCAACGCGAAACGAGATGAAACACTTTTGGCAGTTGGTCTTCGCTCGTTATCAGATAGAACAACGATTGCCGCGCATACATCAGGGAAAGCATGGTGTCGAGCGTGAGGCAGAGAGGGACTGCCTCGTCGTCGGTTGCTCGCTCGGAGACGTTCTGGCAGCTTGAGTAAGGATGGCTAAGCATCGATTTCTTGTGCAGCAAGTTGTCTGCCAGCACTTCGAGTCCTCGCCCCGTGTAGTATTCTTGAGCGGCAAAACAATCGGTACTTGCTCCTTCATCGAGATTCATGTCTTCTTGCTCGGCGATTAAAAATGGGTTCGTTTCCTCGTTCAAACTTCTCCGCTTTGCGTTCAGGTTTAACCTCGTGCCAAATGTAGAGACGGAGTGCTGCTTGGAAGGTTGCAATTCGGAAAACAGTTCAAGGCGATTCCGCGAAAGATGCTCTGTGTGCGGACGGAAGCCTTGACTCGGATGGTGGGTGCTTGGAAGAGTTAGCATGTAATTTCCAGACGCAGCAGATGACGACAGCAGCGACAAGTCATCAGCTGATCGACTGGTGGAGAGATCTGGAGCGCGCAGCATGCTTCCCAGTAGTGAGTGTGCTCCCGTGCTTCCAGTGCTCGAGGTGTCCTGGACATCTACTCCAGCTGCAGCATCCTTCTCCATCTGCTCCAATATCCAACTCACAGCTCCGCTTTCGTTAACGGATAAATTCGTTTCGGTCGCACAGCGCATCGCCCATTCACGCGGAAATCCTAACCCAGTGACTCCGTCGATCAGATCGTTCCTCCGCTCGACGATGGTGCTATCATCCAAAGCGCCACTTTCAATTGCACGTTCGCTGGTTTCACGAGATCCCATTGTATCACGAGCATCACCAACAAGGAGTGAGCTTGTCATCACATTCATTCCTGGAGTCTCCGCATCGCCTTCACCGTCATCGTCGCTTGACGCACCACAGTCGTCGTCACCCTCACTTTCATCGTCCAAATCATTGATGCCGTCCGCCGCCTCACTGATTAGATCACTGCAGCCATTCTTTTCGTCGCTGCCTTGTGAAATTGCGAGCGCGACAGGCTGCAAGCGACTCTGATCTTGCTCAGAGTCGAGGACAGGGACATGCGCGAATGATAGGAGCTGCTCTGAGCACTCTTGCTCGCTCGCACTTTTCGGGAAGGTTCCGAAATTGAACTGTGCCATTTGGTTCACATTGAGAGATGCTGCGGGGCACATGCGAGACGAAGACGTCATCGGAAGACCAGAAAATGCGACCCCGAGAAAGTTGCCGTTCAGGAAGAAACTTAGCTCCATTCGATCGGTATCCAAGAGAACCCCGACGACATCGTCGACACGCCAGACTTCTCCATAATCAGACGAGTTGACATTCCATTTCTTGCAGCGAAACCCGTCGAACCCCCAACTGTTCGTGTGATCCCCTACTCCCTGGCCCTGGATTGGATCGGACACAAAGTCGGCGTCAATGTACCCGATTTGCATTAGTCCGTCGCTGAGCAGAAGAACCTCATAGAACCAAAGCCCCGTGTTTACAGAGATGGCGGCGTTACTGAGGCGAATGGTAGGGAAGTGCTCGAGGGCTTTGACTGTCGTGTGTCGCAGTTCCACTTCTCCGCCGAGAACCTCCAGCGGCGAGTGGCTGTAGGGAAGCTTCTCTTGCCACCAACACGATTGCTGCTCTTTAGGTGTCTGTTGCTCGGAAGAAGCGTCCCAGATTCCCCAGACGAGTGCTTCGAGTTGAGGTAACGAGAAGCACGGATTCCCAGTCACGGCTTTCCCATTGCGATTCGTGAACTCTTGGACGACTGCGCGCACTGAGCGTAGTCGTAGAGCTTTCTTAGAATCTGGACCCAGCACAGAGGAGATCAGCTCCAAGCAAGGCACTGACGCCATCTGGAAAATACGCTCGAGAACCTCTTGGTTGTCGAAAATCAGATTCCTCCAGTGAACTTCGCTCTTGTCTCGCAAAGTCAACATCAAAAACCGAAGCAGCGACGCTTTCAGATGAACCAATGTCATCACGTTGCGGTCGAAAGCGTGGACTTCCTCCACGCTTGCACCACCTTCGCAATATTTCTTGGCAAGTGTGTCACAAGCCGGTAGTTGCAGCGCGGACGAGATCCCAGCACACACCAGCTTGAAGATCTGTGACGGCATGTCGCTTGACACCACACTAGCTTCGCTCAACTTCATAGCCGATGAAAATGGGGATCTCATCTTGGACAATGGTGACACTGAGAGCGACGATAGCCTTATCAGAGACGCTTTCCGCTGGTTGACCGCCAATTCAGAGTACCCTCCGAGAATAACGCATGCTCCAGCGATCTCCGAGTACGAAGGGTTGCTATTCAACTCCCATCCACCGGTTTCTTGTGTCCTCACTGCTTGAAATCCAGATGCTGCTTTGCTGAGAAGCACTTGAACCTCTCGCTGCCAAGCAGGCGCTCTGCACAATTGTTGGAAAAGTTGCACCCCTGCTTCAAAGCGAAGAGCGCTCAGACTCAACGATGAAGGTCGCACGTGATCCGCATCTCCGTGACTTCCTCCGCCATGATAGTTGCTTGAAAGGTCGGTCTTGTCATTACTTCCGCCTCGCACCATGGTTGCAGCGCAGTCCGCTATCGAGCTTCCAAAAAGCGCGCCGGTGATACCCATGAGAGCCTGCAGACACTCATTTCGCTTGAGCAACGCCGAGTCGAGCAGTCCCGAATGGTTGTGTGGTGACTCCATCACGCCATGGTGCTTCAAGAACAGATACCGACTATTCTTGCTCTCGCCTCTTTTGCCTTCATGCGTGTCCACGGAGTCGAATTTTCGGAATACACTTCGAGCAAGAGTTGCGATTTGGATTTCTTGTTGCGGTTCAATGCGAGGCAGTGTGTGCTGAAGCAATTCACACAAAAGGATTTGTATCTGTCCCTCGGATGGGAACACCTCGAGCAGTTGAACAAAGAGTGACACCCATCGCGCCGAAAAAGCAGCGGACTTCTCTGCTGTGGATGGCTGCTTTTCGGATCGCAGACGAAACGAATGACTCAACTGGCACAGCAATTTGAGAACATCGGCACAGTGGGACTCTACCAAATGCTGACGTTTGAGCTGGAGTAATACAGGTCCCTGCTGGTAGATCCACGAAATGTCTTGATCGGAAAGCGGCATATCGAACAGCCACAGGTCGTCCAAGACTCCGGTGAGGCGATGCTTTTTGCTTCCTCTTGGCTTGTCGTCTCGTTTGTTTCCCCCCAAAACTAGTGCGGTGTGCTCTTCGCCACTGAGCGTCCCGCCTACGCTGATTTTAACCCTTGGTCCCAATTTCCAAAGACTTGTGGCTTCCACGACATGAGTGCTCAAATGGCTCCTGGTCCTCGCGGTTTTTCCGTCGATGTATACAACTGGGGCGTTACCTTCTTTATGGAACACTATGGCAAAGTGCACCCATTGCCCAACCAATATATCGTCATGGAGATGCAGGACTTCCCATGCCGGCAATTGGTCGGCACCAAGCTGCCTACTGCTGCTCGAGTCCGTTGAAGTAGGCTGGCACTCGCCTTCGTGGACCTTGAAGGCAACAGCTAGGGCAACTTGCTTTTCCTCGAGCGAATACGCGAATAACGCTAAACCGCTGTCCGCTAGGATCGATGCAGCACCAGACGATGCTTCCGGCTCAGTCTCGGGAGTCGACGGTGTTTGCTGGTCACTTCCCAAGGCGAATAATATAGGAGTTTCCGACGCAAACGAATTCCCCGCGTCTGGCTGGTTTTGATGCTGCTGCAATTTCATCACTCCTGTTTGGTCAATTTGAACCCAAGCAGACACCGCAGAACCAGACTGAGGCGAAAAAGCAGCATCTTCACCGGTGTTGGGTCTTTTGAAAGAGGCTGGCGGCATCACAGAGTTGATCACTTTCTTGCCGCTTGACGAAACCTGGACGGGGTTGCCAAAAAGCAAGGCTTGCCGAAGCTCGTTTGTCGTACCGGCAGCTTTTCCTCTGTTTGTTGATGAGGATGGGTCAGGTTTCGACAACAGAGCGACCAGTTTTTGAGCATTGCTAGTGAGCAAATCAAACGCATGCTTGGTTTTCGTGAGACTGGCGAACAGAAGCTCATAGACTTGATCGACACTTTCGGCCACCGTAGATACGACCGTTCTTTTCGGTAGTGTTAACCGCTTTCGAGGAGAGATCGCGGGTCTAGCCCCAATGAGGTCTTTCCCTGAGAGCGCTCGGGTACTCGTGGATAACGATGCTGCTGAAAGAAGCGGAGGAGCCGGTTGCTGACTCAACGAATCCGATTTACTGAGCTGCAAGGAAACCGCGCAAAATGCGACCCATGCTACCAAACTCAGCGACTGGGAAGACGTCTGGCCGTACAGCAGCGATGCGACAGGTTTGAACTTTTGCAAAACTCGCATCCCTGGCGAGGAAGACTCCATCGGAGATGCCAGCCACTCAAGATGCAAGCAAGCTTCCTCTTGCTCCGACCCATGCTGAGTTGACTCCACCGGATGACTTCTATTGAGCGCTGCCTGACTTTCGAGCACGTCTTCGAGCAGCAAACCGTGAATGGTGTTGACGACTCCAGCTTTGGCGACAACGTCAGCAGCAGCATTTGCAGTCATTCCAAACTCTTCAAGCCGAACAGTCCACGCGAGAAGCGCTTTCTTCTTCAAGCTGGCAGACGACTCGTCAGCCGATATCAGCTTCGCGAGGCGAATGTACAGGTTTTCAATCGATTTGCAGAGTGACCTTGCTCCGGAGCTGCCAGTTTCAGCTGTATGTGAGCTCAGCTGCCTCTGGCGAGTTTGGGCATCCATAGAATCCATAGCGCTCGGACACTGCATGGCGCTGATCAACTCACCGAGCAAGAAGGTTTTCGTCGACGAAATGGTTAGCTTCCGAAGCAGATCGTGGTAGAAACACAACCCAATCCTGGACAGGGCGGAGTCGATCGTATGCGCAACCACGACATTTTCCAGCTCCAGAAGACTGATCGGCTCCTTTAAAAACCGATAGAGGTTTGCCGCAAAGTCGAGCGAGGACTTACTCCCTGCTTGCTTGGCATCTTGTGCGTGCGCTGCAATCGGAGAGAACGGCGCTGAATTCGGCTGTAGCCTAAGAAGGAATTTGGCTTTCTGAACGATGTCGCTGCTCGCGCCTTCAGTCAATGTCGCCGAGTTCGTCTCCTTTTCTGTCGACGCGATGACCTTGATTATAATGCTGAGTATGGACGACAATCGTGCTCGCTCTAGGCATTCATCACGAGTGGATGCATCGACGCTCTTATCCCCATCTCGATGACTACAAAAACGCTTTTGACAATCTCGAAAGTCAGCAGCAAGGTTGCAGTTCCAAAACACTACGGCGACCGTCGCACGGATGCGGATTTCCAGATGGGTAGCGTGACTCTCTGGAATAGAGGGTATTGGAGGACTCTCACTGAGTTGAGCAGCAAGCCACTTCGCGACGTCAATGCAGCTTGACGAAGAATCAATGTATCCCAGCAAATACTCTTGGTTGTCGGTCAGCTGAACCAGATCAACTTTGTGAGCATTCGGAGTATCAGATGTAGCGTCCCCACTTTGAACAAGTTCGTTTTCGACCTCGAATACACCCATTTTCTCCCATTGCAGCATATCTACCATCTCCGCGGTCACAGTGTACTTTTCCTTGCAGTCACTTGGAAGCATAAACTCGGCAGATAACATCCTGGATCTGAAAACATCGAGATCGTCTCGCTTTGTCGCTGGATTCAATGCCGACGGAGAAGTGAGCGCACATGCGAGCTTGCCGCAAAGAATCGCGCACGCATCTTGCAGTTCCATGACCCACTTATCCTGATCAGAGAAACTGAGCTCCTGCTCGTGGTTGTCGTCAAGTTCGTGCCGAGCTTGGTTATTGCCGTCCGTGCACTTTCGCATTTTCCAGTTGACTTCGTCGAGCATCTTGAGCATTGGGTGCAAGTGAGGCAGAAGACGATGGACAAATCGCAGCTGGATTGTTTCGAAGCATATCGACTCGTTGTTCTTGTGCTCGCCATCACCTTTGCTCGCATCGACTAGCGGTAGTAAGACACAAAGCACTTCGATAGCATTTGGAAGCAAGTTGTCGAAGAACGTTCGGTTGAGGCGCCACGTGATAACTTCCTCGTGCTGGCAGCTTGCTTTGTGGAGCTTCTTCAGCACAAGCATCGATTCCGAGAATAATGCATCCAAGTACAGAAGCAGCGAGCTGATCGCACAAACACAGATGTCTACATTGCCGTATCCTGAGTGCTGGTCGCCAACGTCGTTCCACTTGTCACTCCTGGTTTGCTTCTTTAAGAACATTGTGGCAATGCCGAAAAAATGGACTTGCAGTACTGTTAGCATGCGGAGACTAGATTCGTTTGGATTCGCTTGATCCACGGCTTCAAGACGATTGACCGCATGGACGCTGCATCGCTGAAGCAGCACGATCATCAGGTTTACAAGATCGGCTGCGCTCCAGTCTTTTCCGCCGCCACCTTCTCGGACGCCCAACGACGACGACATCTGGACATTTTCTCGACGAGTTTGTCCAAGGCAATCTTTACAAGAATGCTTCATCTCCATTGTCGAACCGTCGACCGCGAAGATGTGAAGAAAGAGTTCCTCCATCACGTCAGCCTGATGCATTTATACGTCGCCTTAGATGAGTTGCCCACATCGTATGGTACCACTTTAGCAACAATACGATAGAAGTACCTCGCAAAGCCGGTCAGTGAGTATTATTGTTTTCATCTTTGGAGAAGACAAATGTTCTTGGTCCTGGGTGCCAACTAGTTCCCATAGCAACTCTCGGCGATCTAGAGCCAATGGATAAAAGTGCACGAAACCCACCTATTGCAGCATATGCATACAAAAAAGCAGTGAGCACAGAAGTATGGTCCACTGCGTGTGGTGCATAATTTGCTTACCTGCAAAACCTGAGCCGCCTCTCGACTGACTGCTGTGGCTATGTTTACTAACTCATTTTGGCTTGGCAATGCGTTCGCTTCTCGCTCACCCAATTTGCTCACGAATATCTCGAGGATTCCGCTTGCATCTGCAGAAGCAAATCGGTCGATATGGTAGTGAATCTGATCGATGGTGTTGACGGTTTCCAAGTCAGACGATGAGCATGTCCTTTCGATCCGAGCAGAACGGTCTTTGAGCGCACCCGAGACTGCAGCAAACCCGCCAGCTTGAAGACATTTACTCAGGTTGACCTTTAGGATACGGAGGCACGACAGCACAATGCACATTCTATGCAGTAGTACGAAGCGTGACCCGTCAGTCGAGGAGCACGTATTGGCTTCTGCAGTTGAGGCGGGACATTGTAGACGAAGAATCTGCAGCAACAGCACGAAAGTTTCGCGCGACGTGTCGATGGCAAAAGGCAGGAGCAAACCATTTGAGCCCACTTGTCGGCAGTTCGTGTCCGCATCATTCTCACCAATGCGTTGACACTTGTCTCTTCCTTCGCAAAAGTAGGTTGACGAGAGTCGATCGATGTGTCCTAAAAGGAAGAGAGTACATTCGTCCCTACTCGCAGGAGTAAAATGATCCACCGACGAGTTCGATGCGAGTGGATCGTGGGACAGCGTCTCCTCCGTGCTATTCGATCTTTGAGATTTGTCAAACTCTGGCTGCTTTTGGTCTTCTCTTGGATACTTCTGCAAGCTCTCACCAACTGCTAAGACCCAATCCGATTCGTAGCGGTGCTGTGCCAAATAGGGGTTTGTGTCAAGATTCTTTTTCTTCTGAAGCTCTCGTCGTAAGAAACTTGATCGACGCTTGTGACGAAAGGCGAAACCATCGACGTCCGACGATGGAGAGTGCTTCGGGTTGGCAGAATGACCGTTACTGTCGCTTTCGCTGTGGCACTCTTCAGCAAGAACGAGGTTGTACTTATCCCCAACTGCTATCGCCACAGGTTTCAATCCGCTCTGAGCGAAAGATTCGATCAACGTCGGAACTTTTCTTGTTTGGTTGTCGCCGTGTCCTAGCCGTCCGCTGTCGCCCTGACCAAAAGTCCATACTTCTCGGTCTTCAGTGAGAAGAACTGTATGCTCACATCCAGCCTTTGCTTCCTTCACTTGCTTGTTCTCCATGGATCGAATTAGAGCAGGCACATCGCAATTCTCTTCATCACCGTGACCCAGTTTTCCATTCGTTCCCGAACCCCAAGAGTACACCAACCCATTCATGGTCACAGCTAGCGAATGGTCCCAGCCACAAGCCACCTTACTTACTACTTCATTGGCATCGATGAACGATTGGATCACAGTTGGCTTTAAGCGACGCTCGCAATCTCCATGACCGAGAACGGGGGGAATTCCTGTCCGCCGACTGTCTTTGTACCCGCACCCAGCAGAAAATACCCGTCCTGAAGCTGAGCAAAAGAGAGTATGCTCCCAGCCGCCCGCAGCATGAACTATATCTTCCTCCACCTCGTCGCGAAAAAACTGGACTTCTTGTATGCTTAATTGGTCGTTGGTGTGTCCGTGTCCGCACTGACCTTGGTTGTTTTTCCCCCACGAGTAGGCTCGTCCGTCATAACCAACTGCAAGAGAGTGTGAAGCACCGCAGTACACATGGCGAAACGCATAACTCCCCGATCGCTTGCTTTGGTCATCGTTGCCAGCGCTTTGGCCAGCACAATTCAACTCCGACGTTGACATTTTCGTTGGGCTTGCGCGATCATTGGTGTCACCCAAACCGAGTCGCCCATTGGATCCATTCCCCCAGACATACAAATCACCAGACTCCATCAAAGCAATTGTATGCCCTAAACCACACGAAATGTCGATCACACGTCCTTGCACATTGATGGACTCGATAATCCTTGGGGTATACTCCTTCGTGGTTGTCCCGTGACCAAGCCGATACTTGTCTCCATTTCCCCACGTCATTGCTTCTCCTTTTGTCGTAATCGCTACACTGTGTGTCGACAACGAATCAATTTTGATGAATCGGGCGTCGCGCGTCGCAGTGATCATGGTCGGGGAGCATTTGTTCTCGGTGCAGTTCCCTTCAGCACAAGTGCCGTGACTGCACTGACCATGGCCAAGTTTTCCATGGTCACCTTTCCCGAAGCTCATCAAATACCCACTGCAAGATTCTTCGACTGACTGAGCACTTGGGTACACCTCTGGCATTGCTCGAGCTACCTCGGTAAAAAGCGGCTCTAAATGCTCAAACTGGGCGGACGTTACCTGCTGGGAGTCGTCAAGAAGGAGATAAATGACGGAAAGCAAGTGGCGCAGCGACCCCCACTTGAGGCAAAGAGCAATGTACGCAGTGCGCACAACCGATCGCTCACTGGCAGCGATGCCACCACCACCTGCATTTGTGGATGCGGCGCTGGAGCTTGACGAGGGGAGGTTGAGCAAATCCGAAAGCAGCTCGAAAAGTGTCTGGAACACACTCAGCACACGCGGACTTCCGTTGCTTGCGTACAGAGACTGGGTTGGCGATTCGCTTGCTGCAGCGAAACCTGGAGATAGCGGGAATGGCGGCAGCGCAGCGAGCAGCGACGGCAATTTCGTTGCGACTTGCAACAGCATCCGAGAATTTGCAGCGAGCTTCCCTGGTTCTTGCAGCGATCGGCAGAAGCGGGAAAAGATACGCAAACCCAGTTGCGTCGCGAGCGGGAGGTCTTGGAATGGGAACGGCGACATGTCGTCTGCATGTTGAAGCTTGGTGGTCTCCGCTTGAGAGCGCTCGCTACTCTCCGACGCCACCGATGCTGCACCGCCCGTCGTCGTATCTGCTTTGCTGGCAGCTCTCCTCGTTGCTCTTTCCTTTTTCGAAGCGAGGCGCTCTGCGCTGTAAAGCTCCTCCAACGTGGTCTGCAGCACCACCAGTTTCCTCTCGAGGTGGCTTTTCGGCCATCGTGCGTCGAGATCACACGCGCGGTGACCATACTGCCGCTGCTGCTGCGTCTGCCACCTCGCGACAAGCTCTTCGTCGCTCTCGCTGCTGCTGGTAGCCATCCACAGTTGTCTCAAACGCGAGTTGTCTGCATCGTGGCGGATATTCGGTTGTTGATGTTGGCGCTGTGGCGCATTCGCATCTCGCCGCTTCTTCTCCTCCGCCTGGATCTCGTGGTAGCGCTCCAGCACGTACGCCTCGTTGTCGAGCAGCAGCACCTCCATCCGAAGTGTCCACATCCGATTGATCCGCCACGCTGCGCAGATCTCATGCAGCAAGTCCCCGAAAGGTCACACTTTCATGATTGTTGTTTCCTTTTTCGATTTGTTTCCGCAGAAAGTGGTGCGCGCGCACTTAAGAGCATTCACGGATGTGTGCTACCATAAATAGCCAAAATCGTCACCATCAGCAAAGATAAAACCTTGTCGCTCGCTGACAAAACAGATGAGGTTTTAACCCACCAGTTACAAGAAAACCCTTAATAAGGGAACCGTGAGCTACAACCTCGCAAGGTTTTTTGTGTTTCCTCTGCCGTGGGTTCACTTGCGTTTTGTGTGCGTTTTGTGAGTGTGCGGAAGTGAGTGAGTGATTCGGTTCTCGCATTGAAGGACGCACACAGCTCCGATTGAACGCAACAGCCAGCAGCAGCATGCGACCCACGAGTCGGAGCGTCGTGCGCGTCGGCAGCATCAGTCGCGGCAAGAGCTTCAGCATCTCGGGCGAACCCACGTACACAGAGCTCCCCGTGAACGGCAACATCATGTTCGCGGGTCGCTTGCTGAGTGTGAACGACGCGGCGAGCGAGATTCAAATCCAGCAGGGTGCGATCGCGTTCCTGCAGCGCCTCGCCGACCCGCTTCTCGTCGTCAGTGTCCATGGCGCCAAGGTACGTGAGGGAATGCACGCTCTGCGGAAGGAGACACGGCTGAGCGCGCTGAGGTTTGGTGCTTCTGTATCGGTGTATGTGGTGAAGCTGAGTGTTGTCGTTGCTCCGATAGGGGAGTGGGAAATCGGCGACGGTGCGCAGTTTGCTGGCAAGTGGCGAAGACGAAAGTGAAGTGAACCCGTGGGACTGGATCCCAGAGGGCGAGACAGAGTGCGTGTTCGATATTGCCTGCTGGAGAAGTCTTCCTCGGGCGGGAACTGATCGTTGTTTGTTCGTTTGGTGCGTTGCTTGAAGAGGCGTGTGGTTGTACGTGAAGCGCGTCGACTTCCCGAATGCAAAGTATTTGGTGGTGCTGGATCGTCCGGGGTTTGGAAGCAATGCGGTGAGTTCTTTTGTGTGTGTGTCTGTTGCTGTGATGTGATGTGTCTTGGACCTGGTGCTGAACATGCCTCTACCGTTTCTTAACCCTCGGGACTAGTACCTCGATACTCTATTGTATTCCATTCTCGCAGGATTGAGCAGGTACATTGCCCAAACTTGGCGCATTTATTCATGGCAATCGACGCAATCTGAAAGAAAAGAAACTCATGGATCTTTTGCTGTGATAGTGTGGTTGTGCATCATGTGGATGGAGAGTTGTCTCCCGAAGCGATCGAGGAGTTTGCATTTCTGGCGAGGTCAAGCGATCAAAGCGATGAAGCACAGCCAAAGTATTGTAAGTGCAGCGCTGCTGGATCTCGATCCGCTTGATGCGCACCGGTTGTGATTTCATTGCGTCTTTGCGCATTTTCTTGCTTCTCGCAGCTTTCCCACACTCGCCAAAGCTTGTGTGGCTCTTGCGAAACCTCACGACGAGTGATCTGAAAGACCGAGTGGGAGAGAAGAGCCTCTCCATGCAAGAAGTGGAGCTGAACTACTTGCGAAGTGCGTTCTCCTCGCTGGATCCAGCATCCAGCTCTGCTCAATTCTATGATCAGTTTTACTCGGTTTTCCCGGAGCAGTCCTGCTTCCCGGTGCCTGCGAAAGACTCGAGCTCTTTCGACAAGCGGATCGAGAAGCTTTCACGCACGCTGATTGAATCGGGGAGGAATCGGTACATGAAGGGAGTTCTTCTCAATGGACCGCTGTTTAGCTCCATTCTGGTCTCGATGCTAGCGCACCGACCTAGTGTCTTCCAGGTACGATGCAAAGCATGTTATGCACACCGACGACACTGCTCGACACCGTGATACACACTTATCGCTTCTTTCTTTTGCATGTTGACAGGCATTTAAAGGAAAAGTCTGGAAAGATACGATCCACAATTGCTGCCTCAACATCGTCGAGTCTGCTATCAAACTGTACAAGGCAAGAATGGCCGAACAACTTGGAAGCATCGTCGATACTACGGATCTGGAAGGATATATACCAGTCTTCACTTCCCCTCAAGAGCCTTTGCCCCAGACCGACGTAAGTGTCGTCCGTCCATTCCAGTCATGCATTTGCACACAGTGGAAGATCTAACGCGCTTGACTCATGTTCTAGCTGCCCTGCGAATCCGATGCTCTTCGTGAAATCCATTCTGCTGCAAAACGGTTTGCGAAAGCAAATTTACAGACGATGCCTGTGCGCTCAGGGAAACTCAGCTCGCTACTTCGGGTACAAGCTCAGCTGTCACCCATCAATGTTGCTGTATTATCGGGAGCTGACGCTGTCGAATGACCTTTTCAATGCCTTTCATAGAAACTGTTTAAAGATCTGGTGGAATCGCTGTATCTAAAGATCCAAGAGGAAAACAATCGAGTCTCGTCCGATCTGTGCAAGTCGGTGCTGGAGGAGCTCCATAAAAAGATGAGTGCGCAAGTCGATCGTCATTTGCTGATCGACCCTGAAGATGAAGATGCGTATTCTTTCCAGTCGACGGAATTTAAGGTATCTTTTGCATGCAAACGAAGCAACTCTTGGTTCGCGAGGGGACACTAACTCGCTTCTTTTGTGCACTCTCCAGCGATTTTTCCATCATTACCAAGCTCATTTGTTTGATTTGATGGGAGCGTACACGGATCGCGCAAAGGGACCACAAAAGGTGCGTAGTTTCTCCTCCTGGCGATGACCATCTAGTCGAGAGCAAATTTAACGACGCGTATCGTGACACCGCTTGATAGCGAGAGGAGCTATCGATTTTCTTCCAGCATACTGTTCGCGCGGAGCTAGCAGAGCTGACCAGTCGGCTCGAGAAAATCCGCCATCATGACGTCGATCTCATTGAGGTATGTGGCGAAGCGTGGAGAGGCTTCTTGCTCATCTGCGTGCATGACTAAAATGCGCTCGATCGTTCTCGCTCATAGGAATCGATTCAAGAGAGCGAAAAGGTGTGCGAGCAGTCGAGTCAAGACCAGCGTCAATTCCAGAGAGTACGTTCTTCATCTTCCTGTTTGATCATTAGTGCATCAACCGTTTTGCTGACGCACACGCTGAATGAATGCTAGGAAGCAATGAACGCTCAAACGGATGTGAACAAGAAACTAGTTGAAGTCGCGAAACTGCAGGCTGTAAGCCAACGCCACCTTGTGCTCTTGATGTCGCAAATTGGTGTGATGGTTGACAAACATTTGTTGTCGTGTGTCTTGTCAGCTTCGAAAAGAAGCCCTCAGCGGAGCGATTCAAAATGTGGACACTATGCACGAAATGGCAACCAAGCAGAAGGAATTGCTGGAAGAAGCAGCGTTCGTATCGGTGCGTACTTTGCAGCAGGCGTTTCTGTGGCATGCACGAGTTGTGCTGATCGTATCTTTAAATGCTAGGTGCAATTGCCGAGTGAGCGAGTAATTGAAGCCACTCAGGAAACTGAGGTCATGGAGTTGCAAGGGTACCTAATCAAGCAAGGTGGTGGCGGGAATGCGTTCAACCCTCTGGGGAGACGCAATTGGAAGCAGCGATATTTCATCTTGATTGGACCAAGCTTGGCGTACGCAAAGACAAAAGACGACTATGAGCGTGGCCGGATTATCAAGGAGCTGTGCCTTACAGGGTAAATGCTGTGTTGCTTTCTGTGCCAACGTTTGCCTGGTGCGCGCACGTGGAAATGTCTAAACGAGGTTTTGCTTTCTGTTACAGCTGCCGTGTCGAAGCTTCGCGAGATGCTGGAGAAGGTTTCAATATTGTCCCTCCCGAGTCCGGCAAGACTTCTCACGTTTTTGACCTTCAAAAGGGACTTTTTGCCAAAAACAGGAAGAAACGGTCGTCGCATGCTGACAGCAACCGTGTCTTCAAACTGCGTGCGCAAACCATCGAAGAGCGCGATACATGGATCGACAAACTGCGTCAATCAGCGGGAGTATATTATTAAAAGGGATGAGCAAATCGCTCCTTTCGGTGGTAAGCTTTTGTCGGACGCAGACACTGCCGAAAAGGGCAGTATGGTGTTTTTGATCATGATGTTTTTAAAGAAAGGACCAACATACATTCAGGGTATACGTTATGGAGTCAACGCGTTCACGTCTCTGTCAACCAAGAATGTCAAATCCTGGTGCTATTGTCACACCACACCGGTGTGTAATGGCGCGGACGCTTTGGCCGTGATGCCATCTTCGACTCCACAACTCTCTCGCGCGACATCATGAGATTGTCTGTACAAATGCGCTTTCGTGCCAGCGAGGAAAAGACACCGCGGTGCTCGGTTGGTTGCACTCGAATCCACAATAGGCAACTGGGTTTCCCGATTCTCAAGCTCCATCCGAATCACAGCAGTTGTCAGTCACCACCAGTCATCTCGAGCCATCGAAGCCTCAAGCCGCTGATGCTGGATCTGCTGAATCGCCATACTTGTTTCCGTACTTACCTCCTGCAGTACATCTTCCACGAGGTTTGCGATCTGAAGCAGCGACGCGCCGATTTTGTCGACCACTTGGTCCATGCCACGCTCAAACGACACAGCACTGGATATCTGAAGTCAGCATCAGCAAGGAGCACCACGTGTTTGTTCGTTAGATTGCACAACTGCCTGATCCTACCAACGCAGCAACGTACCTCTGTGTCAAGATTGGCAACTTGGAGCTGATGCAAAAGCCCATCCAACTCCACCGTCAATGCATCCAGATGCCGCTTCACCTCTGACGGACTGCAGCGTATGCCCGGTGTCGGCAGTCGATGCAAAGAGGACTCGAGCGATGTGCACACCTGACTTAAGCTTTCTACGAACACGGGGAGCCGACTCGCAACTTGTACAAAGAGAATTGCCTACCCAGAAGCAAGACAAAGATGGTCAGCTGGGTGAGCGAGGCAGCATGTGCAAATGCAGGCGAGCCTCACCTGGTCTCCGAGGTTCTCTTCTGTTGACTGGATGTGCTTCTCTCGATCCAAGCGCAGCGACGTGTCATGGAGCAACTGGAGCTTCGATTGGAAAACATTCCACGCTGCGATCATTTGTTTCTACACACAATCGATCTCGTCAGAACACTTGCACACCACCCGGTAGTGCGGATGAGGCACTCACTTCGGCTGCTTCTTCTTGCCGTCGAAACGTTTCTTCTGCCCTACGCTCGGTGAAACACAGCTGATAGTACATCGCTTGCAGCAGCTCAAGCTCTTCCTCTTCGTTTTGCGCACCTCGAGCTGCGGACGCAGCAGTCGCAATCGGTGCAGACGAAGACGAGGATACGCGCACGCGAGGTGTGGTCGCGGACGAAGCCGACGTCGGCCGCGCAAGCACAGTGGTCTCCACTGGGATTGGCTCGGAGGCAATTTTGGCTGGTCGCTTCGAACTGCGCTCGGTCGTTGTGATCCGCTTTGGGAAAATCGGCCGTTCCCGTGAGGTCGGAGATTTCGCCGACCTAATGGGCTTCGCAACAGAGGCGGTTGCTGCTGCTGTAGTAGTGCTAGACCTTGCTGAGGCACTCGGCGACTTCGATGGCTGGTTCTGGGTCGCGAGCGCTTTACTCGCTTTGTACGCCTTCAGTCTCTCCCTGATATCTTGTCCAGTCGACTCGCTGGCCATACTACCAGAATCCGCACTTGCACGGATATCCGTTGGAGTCATTTCTGCTGCTGCTGGCGCCACGACCTGCGGATCGCTTTTCGCTCGCACAGAGTGGGGTGTCGGCGTTTTCGCTCTCACCGCCGCGGAAGTGCTCGCAAACTTGCTTCTACCAGCAGGTTTCGCTGCACTCGCATCGCTTCCAGCAGCTGACGGAGGAGCTGCAGCAGCAGTCGACGAAGCGCGAGCGCGGACATGAGCATGCGCTTCGATATTTTTGGTCTGCAGCGCCTGCGCGTACCTGGACGCCACCACCTTCACTGTTTTTTGTCGACACACACAAAGTCAGTGCACACCCATTTTGCATCCTCGTACATACACAGTGACACGGACAGCACACGCTTCCTCGGCACAGAGGCGCTACTCACCTCGGGTCGTGCTCATCTTCTTCTTCTTCTTCGCGGCGTCTGCAGCAGCGACCTTCGCGGATCCTTTCGCCTCCATCTTCGCAGTCGGTCGCAGTGTTCACAAGCCCGGACTTCTGTTTCCGAAAAGCAAAATCTCTGTATAAGAACGGTCGCACTTTCTCGTCCTTTTTGTGTGTCATGCAGATGGGAGGGGGTACTATTGCAATTGCATGACCAAAAAAGCTGAAAATTGGATGCGGCAGGTGAATTAGCTGCCTTTTTGAGCCCGCATGGAGCAGCGATCGACCAGCCGCCTGCGCTGCATGGCGCCACAGTGTTTAAACTCGATGCAGTCTGACCACCCTGCGCATCCATCCTCCTTTTGTCCATGCAAAGCACCAAAGTCACCATTGTCGACACGCAGAGTTACTCCGACGAAAGATCCTGAGGAGGAGTCAGCCCAAAGAGGTTCCGACCACGCGTCTCCCAGTGGATGGATTCGAGTCAACTTGCGACGCCGCTCAAGAGCGGGAGCGTGGGGTGGAGAATCGAGCGAGCGCTCGAGTTGCCAGCAACTTGGTGCGTGGGGCATTCATTTTGCAGGAGTTAGGGCTGCAGTCAATGTCGGACGCATATTTTTAGAAGCGGTCGGTGTTCGTTTCTTTCCTGCTGATCGCGAGAATATGTCTGTATATTTGGCTCGTGCCAAACGCACAATCTCCGAGAGTGCTCATCCCTCACTCGTGCGGAGTGCAAGTTTCGCTGATTCTGGATGCTCGATCACGACTCGGTCGCACTCTGAATCGGCACGAAAGAGATGAAGAAAATCGTCCAGATCACAAATGTTCTCATGCGCATGCGACCCGAGTCGGAGCTCGACATCGTCGTCAACCCGCCGCGACAGAAAGTGGTGCGCGAAACAAGCATACCCCGCGAGTTTCTGCTCCAGGATCTTTGCGAGAAGCGTCGGTTTCGCCGTCTCGCGCGCAAACTCACGGCATTTCTGACTTTTCTGGTCATCTACTTGCTTGCGCTGACCCTGGATCGAGATATCACCGAGCGTACGTTGTATGTTTCCTTGCAATGTTTGGGTGTCTTTGATGCGTTTCACAAACCGTGCTTTGCTTCATGTCGATGGATGGCATCTTTGGCAGGTTCGATCGTGCGCCGTACAATATCCACAGCGCTTCTCGACACTTCTCATGCAGCGTCTGGGATCACATTTGCTGCGATTAACGATGTCGACTCTTTCTGGGATTGGTTCGCGAATTCTTTGTTGACCTCGGTGTATTCAACTTCGACCAGCGATGGACGTCCGCGCAGTGCACGCGAGCTCTACACAATCGGATCGCGCTCGAGCATTCTCGCAGGTTTCCAGGTCATGCAGAGGAGGTATTTGGTGGTTAATACAACCTCCTTGGAGCACAAGCACGAGCTTTGCTACAGCGGGTCGGAACACATGAAGCACCAAATCTGCTTCTCGTCCAAAAGCGACTCCACAGATGCTTTCGGCACCATCGCGGCGAATGCAAGTGAGGATGAACTGGACATGTTCCAGTACACGATCAATAGCGACTTGAAGGGTGGTTTCCAGACGTATTTCTTGTATAGCACCACGAATGGCGCTGCTGAGTTCGCGAAAGTCAAGTTGATGCAGGCATTTACATGGATAGACGAGCAAACACGATCCGTCGAGATCACGATACCGATGTACAACATCAACCTGAAGAAAGCGTCGATCGCACAGTTAACCGTGGAGTTTAGCTTGGCCGGCGGGGTGACGACGTCATCCCAAATTCAAGTGATGAACGTCGAGCCGTACAACTTGAACTTCTCCGGCAACGTCGTTCGTGTGGTGTACGAAGCGCTGTATGTGCTCCATGTGGCGTACTTCACAGCCGGAGAAGCCTGGGTTTTCTTTATCCTGTGCCACGGAAGAGTTCACAAGGTATTCTGTGTGTGTGCTTGGTCCAATGCTCCTACGCCTCGTTGAATCTGACGCTTCGCTAACTTCCGTGGCGTTTTCCTTTGAAACAAGTACATCGCGCGGTCCGGACTGATCGACGCTATCAGTGAATTGTCAACCATAATGACAAACGTGGGGATCATTGTAGCCCGATGGCTGGCGATAACTGAGTCGACCCAACTGCAGCGCAAACTGTTGACATCTCCCAACGAATACGTCTCGATCATTTCGCTAGCGGACGGGGACGATGCCTTTGTCGTGATCAATATCCTCAATGTGATGATTCTCACCGGTCGAGCGCTCAAGTATTTCCAAGTCACCGATGGCGGAAGAAGACTTCTGAACAGCATCTACAACGCCATGCCGGATATCATGTCGTTCCTCCCCATTTACGCGACAGTGCTCATTGGGTACACGTTTATGGGTCAACTGCTGTATGGACTCACCTTCTCGGAGTGGTCCACGTTGTCGAAATCGTTCTGTCGGGTCTTTGAGATGAACTTTGGGCTTTACGACCCTGGTCCGATCTATGACGCGGGAGGGATCCTGGGCGGCATCTACGTTTGCTCGGCGACGGTCATCTTCTGCATCATCATGCTCAACGTCTTCATGGCCATCGTGATGGCAACGTGGGACAATCTGACAGAAAAAGAGGTCGAGAAAGTCAAAGTGCGAGAAAAGTATCGCGCTGAGATGACGTTCAGAGAGCTCATGGGGCTGATTCTCTTGCGAGAATCCATTCTGGATACACTAATCGGCGTCGTCGCGAAGTTGGAAAGTCACGAGACCATCAGCAAGGAGGTTTTCGAGGAAAGCTGGCGACATGACCAGAAGCTTGTGCCGAGTTGGCTTCGCGAGTGTATCCTGAGATGGTACTGGAACTCGGATGACACCCCTCCTGTGGGACCTACAAAAGATCCTAGTACCCATGAGGGAGACAATCCTCGCACCACGGATTTCAAGAAAGCAGATCCCTCAAGCGAGAATAGAGGACGTGTAGGTCCCTGCTCCGAATTGCTGCACACCAAAGAAAGCAGCAACGAGATCCTACAGCAGCGGGGAAGGTACTTTGCAGCTAGAGTCGTACCAACAGACCATAATCCAGCCCAGTAGTCCACGACTGCAGTCAAAACTCGTCGGTCAGTAGAGGATGCACTCGATTCATGTCGAGACGTTGCCAAACCGAGTGTCTTCCTCGCGACAAATGAAACCGTCGATGCACTTTTGCCACGTTATTGGTAGTTGCTTTTTCCACCAGGTCACGCCTCTTCGTCTTTCTTACCACGGCCACTCTCAAGATTAGAGTCCAAGGCGCGTATGCAAGGAAGTGTTGACGATCATGTCGAGCTCGAAGTATGCGCCGCCGATGAAGAAACTCCCAAGCTTCATGCGGACGTCGTCGGGACTGGGTAAAGTCGCAGCTACAGGTCGACCGACAAGAATCCCACGCGAGTTCCTGCTGCGCGACCTCAAGGAGAAACGGAAATTCCGCTTGCTCTCTCGAAAACTGACTGTCTTTGTCACGTTCATGGTTGTCTATCTGGCGGTGCTGCTCATGGATCGCAACATCTCCGGACGTAAGCATAATGGCACTCTGTTGCGCTTTGGAATCGCTCCTCTAGAATCTGACCCAGGCTTCTTGCTGTGCCATGATGCATCTTAGGTGCTGTTGTGCGACGCATTATCTCCAAAGAACTCATCGACACATCCCATGCCGCCTCGGGCATTACTTTCGCTGGAATCAATAGCATCGGCACGTTCTGGGACTGGTTCGCCAACTCGTTCCTTGTCTCGGTCTACGCGACAACCAACAGCGATGGGCTTGAAAGAAGCGTCGAGGAATTGTACACGATCGCCTCCCACACAAAGATCGTGGGTGGCTTCCATCTCATCCAAGAACGGTATGCGTCCGTCAACACCAGCAGCGCGGACCACACGGACGATCCATGCTATAGCTATTTAGAGCCAACCGTGAACCAAACGTGCTTCTCGGACAAAGGCGAGTCGGTGGACTTCTTTGGGGTGACCAACGGAACTGCTGCAAGCGACACGGAGCTGCTCGCGCTCGAGATGTTCCATTACACGACAAACAACGACTCTGTGGGGGGTTTTCAGACGTATTTTCTGCGCAGCAGCACGGAAGGCGCAGGTGAACTCGCCACCGTCAACTTGATGCGATCGTACCGGTGGATCGATCGGCAAACCAAGTCCGTCGAGATCACAATGCCGATGTACAATAGCAACTTGAAGATCTGGTCTGTAGTGAACCTACAAGTCGGCTTTGACTTAGCGGGAGGCGTGACGCCGGCATCGTTCATCCACGTGACAAACATCGAGCCGTACAACTTGAGCACGACCAAGAATGTGGCTCGCGTGGTGCTGGAAGCGATTTTCATTCTCCATGTTGTCTATTTCGCCCTCCTGGAGCTGTGGGATCTCTGCGTTCTCTCCAGCGGGAGTCTTCGAATGGTAAACCTTGCATGCTCCTTCACCTTTCTTCTCTCGCGTTGGCATTGATCTGACGTCTTCTACGATCCCGTCCGTCCGCAGTATGTGATGAAGTACGGACTCGTCAACAATCTAGGTGACTGGGCAAATATCGCAATCAACTTGGCGATCATCGCGTGGCGATATGCATGCCAAAACAACTCAGCGCGACAGAGCATGCTGGCGATCACTTCGTTCGATGAGTACGTCTCCGCGCTCTCGCTCGCCAAGTGGGACGAAATCCTTCTCGTGCTCAACGTCTGCAACATGCTGCTCTTAACGGGACGAGCGCTGAAATATTTCCAAGTCACGAATGGCGGACGCAGGCTAATGAGCAGCGTGTACGGCGCCATGCCCGAAGTGCTGTCATTCCTGCCGATTTACTTCTCGGTGATCATCGGGTACACTTTCGTGGGTCATATGCTGTACGGCTTGAGTTTCCCCGAGTGGTCGACTTTCCCTCGTGCGTTTTTCCGCGTGTTCGAGCTCAACTTCGGCTTATACGATCCTGGCGCGATCTATGACGCGGGGGGATACCTCAGCGCGATCTTCATTTACTCGTCCAACGTCGTTTTCTGCATTTTGATGCTCAACGTCTTCATGGCGATTGTGATGTCGACGTGGGACAATTTGTCGGACCGCGAAGCGGAGAAGACAGCGGAGCGGGAGCACTTCTCGCGGAAACTGGGACCACTCGACATGGTGTACTTGATCGCTATGAAAGAAGACGTCGTGGACCTGTTGATCGACGTCGCGCTGGATCTGGAGGGCCATGAAATGGTGTCGAAGCATGTTTTCGAGCAAAGCTGGAGGACGACGGGCGTCGAGGTCTCTTCTCGGACATGGGGGAACATCGTGAGTTGGTACTGGGACACGGATGGCTCCGGTACGAGCATTGCAAAACCAGCACTAGCACCTGCGAAGCCCATCAAGGAATCTTCAGACGATGTGGTCATCGTCAAGTCGGCACGAGATCTCGACGTCACCCCGTTTTCAGCAAAAAGCACCACGAGCGAATCGAAGCCTCGGAAAAGTAGCGCCAAAGTGTTTGCAGCCGTTGACGGCAGCGCCAAGGACGACGAGTCTTGACTGTGCTGCTTCCTTTGCGCATGCGGGACGTCGTGCGCTTTGGTTTGGATTCGGTAGTAGACAAAATAAGGATTTTATTATTATAAGATTATTATATTCTCTCACCGTGTGCCAGCATCCTTTCTTCCCTTCGAAAGGTGCTTGTTTTCGTGAGACGATCAAAAACTAATAGCAACAAACGAAAAGCATTCGAGCAAACTTACTATATCACACAACGATCGCATGCTTAGTGGACTATCTCGTCCCTCTTGTCGTCCGTCACCTATTGCGGACTGTCGCTTCCTGCGGCGGCAGCCAGATGACGGCGCAAGTTGCGCACAAAGCAGAGCATTTCACTGATGGAGCCCTTCTTGAGCAAGCTGTTGGGGAAGTACCCCTTGATGTCGCAATTCAAGATCCACACGAAACGGGACTTGAATGGAGACGACTCATGCGGCAGGATAATAAACCCGGTCGCACCATTTTCGCCGCGAGTGATACTCTTTGTCGTTTTCAGCAAATTCTTGCCTGCACACACACTCCCGATCACATACCCGCCGTTGTACTTTCTCCACGTGCGCGAGTTGATAAAGTCGCGGCTCGTGATCATGCCGCCGAGGGCAGGAGCAGTAACGAGGTGCACCAGATCAGTGTTTTCGCTCAGCGGCTGCAGGATGTTGTTTTGCGCAGCAGTGATGTTCCACGTGCTGCTCGTTTCGAAGCGACCAAAGAGCTCGTCGAAAAGCTCGTCAGGGGACAATTCGAACTCGGTTTCACACTTGTAGATGCGCGCAGGCTTGCCATCTCGCGAGTGGAGAAAGACATCTTCGTAGGTCGAAGCTTCGCTGGTCCACCCGTCGGTCACTAGGCTAAGTTCAATGACCTTATCCGTGGCTTTGTCGGCGTTTGCAAGGATTTCCGCTTTCTGCGCTGGAGTGAGCTGGACCACATCCTGCTGCTTTGAAGGCGACGCAGCGCCATCTCCACCACTTGAGGTTAGACCCATTGGCATCACATCGACGTCTGCGGGGGTGACGATTTGGTTCACAATCTTCCTGCTCTTCCGCTTGTTCGCCATCGACGCAATGAACTCGTGCAGGCTTTTGCAAAAACCGGCAAGCAAAATCCAGATCGCTGGGTTGGTGTACGAGACTTCATCCATCAGGAACCAGAACGCAGCGGCAAACCCCACCATGGACGCAAGCATGAAGCTCAGACTCGGTTCCGACGCGGTCTCCGCGCTATACGTCTCGGTCTCTTCGAGGACCTCCAGTGAGCTGGTGGTCGAGTACCCGACGCCGTCCAGACGCTCAGCTTCGTCGGCATCGTACAAAATCGCTGTGCTCTGTGCATGGGCCGCACACGGGTCGCACACGCGCTGTCGCTTGGGGATCTCGCCCAAGTTCGTCGAGAGCACCATGCGGGTACGCGAACACGCGTGGCAGAAAATATGGCCGCAGATGCGGCAATGGTGTCGGCGGTTGACGATCGTGAACACGCGCTCGCATTTCGTGCAGCTTCGGCACTTCGAGTCCTCAGCCCAGTGGCCCGAGATCGTGTCCTGCTGCGGCGAGCTGCGCGATGGGGACCAGCTACTCGACGTCGTCGACACGGACGAGAACGAGTGGGTGCGCGATTGGCGCGACGTCTTGAGCGCACTCATGCCGCGCGTCCGGGTCATCGCAGAGGAGGAAGCCGAAGACGAGGAGCTCGAAGTCGTCAGTGGACGAACACACATCGGTCTTCACGCGCAAAATACCTGCGTTTCCTTGGTAGTAATATATACCCACAACACACAGACAGACACACACAGAGACGCACGCAAATACGCACTGGGAGCTGAGTGAAGTGAGTGAGGTGGTGGTCGCGATCGATTGCACCGCGCTTTGTCGATTTCCGTCGCCCTTCCCTTGCAGTAATAATACGCACGTGTATTATTTATTTATAGCCACGCGCTGAATCGAAAAGGGTGGAAATGCGGGATCAGCGGATCAGTTTCCTGTCTTCTTCTTTTTACCGCACACACGCTCTCTCTCTCTCGCTTCGCTTGCTCGTTCGCACACACAAGGACAATGTGGGGGCGAATGCGGAAGTCCGGAAGTCACCACCTGGCTTGAAGAAACGTAATCCGCTCTGCTCGCGCTGTTTCAGCGATCAGTTCGGTAAATAGGACCAGCTGGGTGGCGGGTGGAATGTGGAATGAACTCCAGTGAACAACAACAGGAAATTCCCTCCCTCCCTCCAATAGCCAGCGCAAGTCAAAACTCCGGACGCAAACTCGCAGTCAACCCGACAATCCCGCGAACCCTGATCCCTTTTGGGATGAACTCGCAGGCAAAAACGAAAAAACCTCGATCTGAACCCAGGTTTCGCGACCGACAAATCGAGAGATGAATAAAACCTCGCGCAGAAGATCCACCATATGGGACGAGTGTCAGCTCCATGAAACGATGTATCAACCTCATCGCCAATATACTCTTCCGCAGGTCAGTGAAGGGACGATACCCAGCACTTTGTGCTTGTCTCGAATATTCTGTCTCTCATGCAGTGGAAGAGGTAGATGCGGTATCGAAGGTGCAGCGAGATGGATTGCATCACGCGATCGGCGATTTGTGTTTGTTGAGGTGTGAGTGAAAAACTGCCTTCAATGGAAAACAATGAAAGGGGAAACCGCAATGCTGCTGTCGAGGATGGATGCATGCGCAGTCTTGCCGCTTCCCTCTGTCGAGATCTTCGCCACAGTGTGCATTTCTACATTCGACGTTCTATTTTCTTCATCGAACTGTTTGTGTGTGTGTGTTGAAACGCTGTGTTTGTATGCATCGAGATCTGGCGGAAGACTGTGAGCATACATCATTCCTCGCATATCACCGACACTGGAGAAAAGCCAACTCTTGCTCTCTATTGCAAAAGCGTAGGCTCTGCAATTGAACGTTGGGAAAATTCGCCAAGTAGCACAGGGAGTGACAAAGTCTCCCTCTGGAGGTGCGACCATGGGGACAACACACTGCTGGCAGCGCATCATCGGTCTGTCTACACCGCTCTTTCGGACTTCAAAAAGCAGTACCATATCGGCGCAGCACGTCATGGCGCCACTCTGCTCTCTCTCTATTCTCCTGATCGCACTTGCACATACCACAGTGACTCACATGCTGTCGTCCCATCTTTGTGAGCATTTTCTCCGCATCCGCTTGCTCCCCCTCTCTGGAATATTTCAGTACTGTAACGCCATTGCACAGCAGAGTTGCGGGGGAAGCATTGCTGCTTCGTTCCCTCTGCGCACTCCCACACTCGGCTGTCTTCTTCAACATGGCGCCAAGGGAAGGCGCCACTGTAGTAGAAGGGGACAAGACACAACCGATCAGTGTGCATTACAACCGCACACACACACACACGATGCAAGCGCACACGCTTGTACTGCGCAGCGACTTCCGCACGAGACTGTGGGGGAGCTGGCACCTTGCTCTGTTCCTTCGCAAGTCCTTGGACATGACAACACCGACGGGATCCGCGCTGGACATCCGTTCTGAATGCACTCTTCAAGTGGACCCGAGTGGCGTTCGTCGAATATTCAGATGCGCACCACCAGGACGACTTTTTACAGCAGTTTTATGTCTTCTAGACAGACCAGATTCACAGTGCGCAACTTGAGGTCCGGATGCAAACAACCGCTTCCTCTCAACAGTGTGCGTATCAAAATGCAGTCACCCTTGCGATAGCAAGAATCGCACAAAACAACTGCGCAGAGATCATCCATTTCGTAGATGAGAGATAGAAAGAGAGCGGTTGTTTCCATGGAATCCAAAGATGTCTACTCGTGAACCTGTTCGCGACGACTGTTTCCACACACACACAAACACAAAGGACTTTGGCTGCTTTTTGGCACAGCGCTGCACTCGAGGACTTGAATGAGATCGGTATCTTTCAAGGAGATCTTTCGAATATTTGTGCGGATGCGCACGTGACTGCATCAACCACGTTGAAGTTGCTGCCAACATAGATACATCGGACTCCGACTAAGTGCGTTTACCTCACATCACTCTTTCCATCAGAAGATTGCCATGCGTAGGCGTCCTATGCACTTGAAGTGGAAGGATGCTCCTATTGCATGGGAGCGACGGTGTCTTCCACGGAGATCAATCTCACCGCCAGTGGGACGCGACTGACTACATCTCACTCTCCACATTGAAGGTTTCTGTAAGTGTAGGTGCAGTATCCTCCAACACACTTCCCAGTGTTTGCTCGACGCTGTCCCGGAAGAGCGACTTGCATCTACCAATCGCCTGCAAAGCGTGGCACCGTGAGCGACATACTGACAGGATCGCGATCGAGAGCGCAGCAGCAGTGTGGCGCGCCACAACCGCACACACCACAAGCATCCAAAACTCCCACCGCTTTTTCTTCCTTTTTGACTCACTAACGAAGAGAAATGCATCGAAAGCAGAGTATCGCTTGCGCAGAATGTCTCTGCCAAGCTGCGCAAGTCGGACTAATTCTGTCGATTTGTCGTCCAAAAGCAGGTCGAGTGTTCGGTCCATTGGCAAGTCTGGACGGGTCTGGATCTCCCATTTTGTCTGTCCCTCCTCCATCTACCGATTTACTGCATCTCCTTTGACACCGCATTCCTCTTTAAGTTCTGCTACAAAGTCGAAATAGCCTAGAAAAAACCTTTGTACTGGAGGAAGATGATGCGGTACGGTGCACTCTTTATAGTAGAGGCGACATTCGTTCTACCGAACCGACGCAAACGAAAGCACTCGCCAGATGCTGAACGCCTTGCCTCTGCATGCAGCACTGACGATATATCGCGTTCGCTGCAAATCCTGCCCAATCGCAACCTCCTCTCCCGACACGCTGCAGTTTTATACATCAAGTGGGTGATTCGGGGACAAACCGAGCATGGAGAAGAGCGATCCGCGACGATCCGGTTGGTGTGTGCTCATTTGTTGAAATCTCCCCAACTGCTGTGTCCAAGTCGCGAGAGTTGTGCAAGGAAGTCAGCACTACCTACCAGCTGGATCTCGTGGACAGCGGTTGTGTGGAGAAGAGATCAAGCGCAAAAAGGATCGATCTCGCCGATCACCGTGCGGCAATTCGCTGTTCTGGCTCGTTTGGCACTTGGCTGTGTGGTGGTCGACTTGACGGCTGGTGCGGCCACGCTTCTGTGCACGGCTCCGGCGCTTTCTCGGGCAGGTGCCGAGTTGGCGTGCGTTCTGCAACTGGTGCGCTCCACGACGCAGACACGCATATTGCAAATTTATCGCTTGCAGAGAGAGAGAGCAAGTGTACTGTCAATTGCCGATGGCCGACTACGAAGGATACTTGCTGCTGCACGACATGGGTCGCTTTGCCGACCCTCTCTATTTCGAGCTCGAAGGCGGCGTGCTGTCGTATTACACCAAGAAGAATGGCAAATGGATGGGCGAATATTCGCTGACGCGCCACCGCGTCGTCGCCAGAGCGATGCCGGGGATGGCTGCACTCAGTCCGCACCGGTTCTCGATTGAATTCTGTCCCGTGCGCTCGATCCACGACACGGAGCGGTCGCTGAAAGGCTTCAAGCGCACGACGATTGTTCTGAGCGGGTCGTCGCAGGAAGTGTCCTATCGCTGGATCCACGCGATCCAGACGTGGCGGCGACGCAACTGGCGCGACTCGGTCGTGATCCAAGATTACGACGACGAAGCCAAGGCGCTGCGCATGATGATGTGCATGCACAAGTTGGAGCTCAAGATCACCAAGGTGGTCGATGTGACGTCCTTGCGGAAACTGGAGATGGCGCCCGAGCTGGACGACCGCGAGTCGTTTACGCAGGACAAGCGCAACTTGATGCTCGCAAGCTCGCTGTCGCATTTCAACCGACTCAGCTTCCATAACCGCAGCAGCAGCACCACCATCGCACTGTAGAAGCGCTGAGCGTGGCTCCGTCCAAAACCGATATGTTGTGTGTGTGTGTGTGCTGTTGCGAAATGAGTTTGAATGTGCCGCCAGCGAATAAGCGCAGAAGAATGAAAGCAGACATGGAGGAGGAGAAACGAGCGATGGAAGCTGGTTTCGTGCACTACATGCGAGATTCTGCTTGGACTGCAGTGTATGTTATAATTTATAGTTGTCTGTTTCGTGTGCGATGTCAGCAAATATATGCAAGTTCTCATCTTCTCGCTGTCTTCGCTGTGCATCCCGAAAACAACAGCCAATCTTTCTGTCAATGAAACCAACATACTCGCGTGGATACAAAAGGGTTCTGAATTAATTGAGGGGGATAATTTATGTGGCAGCTTCTTCTTCTTTATGCTAATCTCTCTTTCTCATTCGCACATTGGCGACTCATCCGTATGCGTACGCAATGTCTGTATGACGTGCACTCGTTTACGACTACACAAAGTGCAAAGTGAGGCGATACACAAACGAATGCTGCAAGAGAAACTCATGCCGCTTGAGTCGCACCGATGCTCCAAGGACAGGCACGCAGCGCAGGAAGAGCGAGAGACTCGTGATGTTGCGCAAACACGACCGGCACTTCTGCCAATCCTTGGCTGCGACCAATGCCGCTTCATGGATGCCACCGCAGAGCAGTACGAGGACACCGAGGAACATCCCCGAAGCGATCAACCCCACGAAGAACAGCAGCGTGTCCTGGAAACTCAGCGTCGCCAGCGCCACCACCGAGACCGCGATCACGATACTCGAGATCATCAGTTTCGCCGCTGCGCCAAATACAGCAGCTTTCCCACCGGCGATCAGCGCATGCAAGTACAACTCCAGGTACAGCAACAAGAACACAAGCGGTTTCCAGATGCACACAAAGAGACCGACAAACATCGCGTCCAGCACGCGACTCTCGACGCCGCGGTAGCCGACGACACGACCCACGGTGGTCGTCCACTCGCCATCGTACGACGCTCCTTTCGTCGGGATCTCCACGTCCTTTGACCCCGAAAAGCCAGATTTCACGATCCAGCTCAGACCATCTTCATACCCGAGATCGAAGAGCCATTCGACGTCGCGCTCGCCTGGCGGCATGACTGCCCACCACATGGGAACGTACCGCGATGGCTTGATGTCGGCACCCGTGCAGTAAAATGGACTCACGGTCACTGTTTTGCCGTCAAAGATCGGCTGGAAGTCGAACAGCCCGCCGTCCATGACCCATTCCCCATCCAGCTTGAACGGCATCCCACCGATCGGTGGCGCACAGCAAGACGCCAGCAAACTCCTCTCCAGGTGCTCGTGCGAGTCGAAGTGCGTGACGCGTCGCGACGCCCATGCCGACAGCGACGTGTACACGACCGTCAATTGGGATGGCTTCTTGTTGAGCGTCTCGTATCGATGCAGCCCTGCCGTCGCATCCAGCGTGCTCTTCAAGTACTCGCGCACTTTAAACGGTCCATCGATGGTTGCGTGCGCCTTCGGCACCACACTCGTGAGCACATAGTCTCGAATCGCATCAAAGTCGCAGCGCAGCGCGAGAGCCGTCGCCGTGAGCGCGCCTGCGGAGCAGCCGATCACTCGCGCATTGCGCTCCAGTTCGAACTCCTGGAGTGCCTTCGCGACGCCGAACAGGTACATCTTGAGCCACCCGCCACATGCAAACGAAAAGCTCGTTGGCAGCTCCAAGGGGGAAGCAGCAGTGGCAGTGCTACTACTATCCATCGAAGCATCGGTACCAGCAGCAACCGGAGGTGTCATCATGGTCGCCTGTGCCAAAGCAGCCTTCTTTGGGACTGGCGCTGCTGCAGGACGCTTCTTCCCGCGGACTGACGATGGCGGTGCAGTCGCTCGCTTTCGCGGACGTCTTTGTCTCGAGACGCTGTTCATTGATCCAGTGGCGATTTGGGAGCGGAAGAGGGCTGTCGCAGATACTCGCGCGTCTGTTTCGCCAAGTGTGTCGCTGTGGAACGAAGCGAGAGAGAACGAAGAATGGAGATGATGATGATACTGCTGAATGGAAAAAAAAAGAAAAAGGAAATGTGAACGGAGCGAAGGAGCAGCGAAGATGAAACGGTCGCAGAAAAATAGCCGCATGTGCGCAGAGTTCTTTACCAGCAAGCGTTCTGTTGTGTTGCATGGTCGCATGGAGATTCCCGTTGACATCCAGAGAGGCACAGCACTGGCCACCAGCTGAAACAGTCACCCTCGAGTACAAGGATGTTGTGATTTACTGAGGGGAAAACAGCAGCAGACATGGAATGGTCGAATGGAGCGACCGGGTGTACTCTACAAAGTGAGACCTCGCAGAACAAAAATGGTGTGATTGTGTGAGTGTGACGAAAGCTGAAGACGGAAACTGCCTTGTCGCTCCAAGTGGATGCATCTGGTGGCAGTAGTGCTCGTTCCGAATGAGAAGGAAAAACGGCAAGTCGTTGTGCGTGGCTTTTGGAGTGTGGTGATGTCATTTGCGAAGGGTCGCGAAGTGGATCCGTGATGAGCAGGTGTCATCTCAATCGCAGACGTGATGCAATTGGCTGAAAAGTGAAGTGTCATGTCATTGGGCAAAACTCGCATCGACTGCATTAGAGAGGTTTCTGTCAGCATCGAGTTTGAGAGGCAGATCCTATTGTGAACAAAAAGAGAGAATCTTGGATTCTTTTCTGTTATTTTGTGAATCTGGTGTGTCCAACACTGACTGATTACGTCCCTTTTGTGTGATGGGTTCTGTGGTTTGGCAAGGAAGCAACGCTGTTTACGGACAGCACCGTAAATGACTCTCTCCTATGGTTTTTCCTCATCGCAAAAGTGGTTTTTTATCTGGAAATGGGAGAACACTTGTCACGCTCTTTTTTTGAAGGCGTTTCGCTTCGACCACACTTCAATCGCAACGGTGCTGGGAAAAAAAGAAGGATCGTTGGTGGCTGCTTGAGTGTGTGTGTGTGAATTGGTGCGTGTGTGTTTGAATGAATGCGCATGGGATTGTGCAGCTCTCGATTCAACAGACGCATTCCTTCAAACGCCGCCATCAGGACTACCAGCGCAGTCATGATCCGCAGCGCCATTCACTCGCAGCAGCAGCATGGCAGTGATCGCAGCAGTGCACGCAGCAGTGCACGCAGCAGTGCACGTGGCTGGGTGATGCGGTTGGCACCCTTCCTAGTGTTCCTACTGTTGGCGACTCTACCAGTACACGGCGCAACAGATACGACGAAAACGCTGGTGCGAAGCGAACAGCTCGCTGCGCTTGCGAAAGAAGAAGGAAAGGTGCCGATCGGAAATGACACGACTGTTGAGAAGCCGCAGCTCCCAGCGATGTGTGAGGAGGGCACGAGTGGAGCCGACACGCTGATCGATTATGCGTACGTGGTGCACTGCACGCCATTGACGGACTCCCTCGGACTCGCTCGATTGGTGCTGGTCATGATCTTGCTGCTGCTGCTCTATTTATTGAGCTCCACGGCCGATGCGTTCTTCTGTCCCGTGCTGCAGGTATGCATTCCGATGCGCGCTTAATGCATGCAAGCATACATGGACCAGTGATGTTTGGGTTGCTTTTCTCTCTTTCTTCCTTGCTCTGCAGGTGATTGTGGAAAAGTATCGGATCCCGCCAGACATCGCCGGCGTCACGTTTCTGAGCTTTGGAAACGGATCGCCCGATGTGTTCTCCAATATTGCAGCATTCTCGCTGTCGTCTCCGAACATTGGCGTGACGTCGATCCTCGGTGGTGGGCTGCTCGTGACCACAGGTATACGCTGCACTCCTTGAGCTCTGTTACAATTGGGTGCGCTGCATTTGGTTTGTGAGCTAACCAGTTGTGAAATCGCAATGCCACAGTGATCGCCGCGTGCGTTGGACTCGTCTCTCAGGACCAAGAGCAATTGATTCCACGCAAGTTTATCCGCGACGTGGGGTTTTACTTTCTCGCGCTGGTGTATTTCTGCTTCGTGTGCTTTGATGGAACGGTATGAAAACGCATTTTTGTCTCAGCAATCTGGAAAGGAATGCATCGTAACGTTGTGACGCTGATTCATCCGTCGATACGATTGACCGTGGTGCTTGCTGCCCAGGTTCACTTGATGGAAGCGCTTGGGTTTATCTGCATCTATATCTGCTACGCGCTGCTGGTTTTCTTCGACAAGCAACTCGCAGCGCTTTTGTATGCGAAATTTGGAGACGAGGATCCAGACAAAGCGATGGATGAGTACTACGATGCTGAAATTGTGCGCTACTACTCGTCCCCATCCTCGAGTGTGTCGGACATGGAGAGCTCAGCGAGTGGGGGCTCTCGAGAGAATACGCTCATGCCAGCAAGCTACGACGTATTTCGGATCCCCAACTACCACACTGCAGACGTCTATGACTCCGACAGCTCCTCGCAAGGTCCACCGACACTGCACCGTAAAACGTCCGCGCCAACACCACGTTCGGACCGTTATGCAGCTAGGGATTTGGTACTGATCTCCCAAGCTTATCTTTACTGCGTTGCACCTACCTGCCTTTGCTATGGAACTAACGGTCACTGAGTGTGTGACTCGTTGATCTTAGGACGAGAGCTTATATCGAAGCATTCTGCAGAAAGCCCATGAAAGGCAGTCTCTGTTGGAGCGAACAGATACCTACCTCAACCGTCCTGCGTCGGTGTGTGTGTCAACAATGAAGCAAAGTCGGAAAATGAGGCGACGGCGACGAACGGCGTGGGAATCGGTGGAAGCGAGCGCGCACTTTGGACCAACGGCTCAGCGGTGGACTCGGAGCTATCGCCAGCTGAGCGGCATTGAAGAGTTTCCGAGTGTGAGCGAAACGGAAGAGGACGTGCAAGAAGAACAGCTTGATGAATCGGAAAGCGAAGGAGGAGAGGAAAGCAAGTGTGAGGAGTTTCCGGACCAGTCGGTACGAGGAGATGGTGCGGACTGGAGAAGCGTCGTGTTTTGTAGAATCCGAAAGTGCTACACTGCGTTCGAACGGTTCATTTGGAGACCATTCGAGTTTGCCACAACATTCATCCGACGACTCACGATTCCGCTTGTCGACCAAGAGACGTGGGATAAGAACTTTGCTGTCGCTAGTCCGCCATTTATTATTTTCATGGTCGGCATCTCCGTTTTCCAATTGAGTCTGAGCAACCCGTTCTTCATTGGAGTGATCGTGCTTGGAGGAGGGTGTTTGAGTGTTGCAGTGGAGCACACTACGTCCCATGAGCAACCACCCGAGGGGGTTCGATTGGCTCCTTTTGTGTGTGTAGCGTTCGTCATGTCGGTTATTTGGATCATGAACATCGCGGACGAGGTACTTTCGCTGGTTTTGCATTCTCTCGGTGGCCGAGTGCATGGACTAACAGCGCATGCCGTGTGTCTCGCGAATAGGTTCTGGGAGTTCTGCAAGCACTTGGCGGTCTCTTTGGGATCTCCAACTCTGTCCTCGGTGTGTCGGTACGTCCATGCGCGCATGTGCTCACTTTGACCGACCTCCCGCTGCACTAACACGAGTCATTGTTCTGGTAGGTGCTAGCATGGGGGAACTCAATTGGCGACCTCGTATCGAACACGTCCATAGCTAGAGATGGATTCCCGACGATGGCGTTTGCAGGCTGCTTCGCTGGTCCCATGTTCAATTTGCTGGTCGGGATTGGACTGGCGTTGACAATTGCGGTCCTGAGTAACGGCCCAGTCTCAATGGGCAAGCCTTCACCACTCGTGTATTTGGGATTTGGGTACCTCTTTGCGAGCTTGACCCTGAACCTTGGGATGGCAGCTGGCGACAACTTTCAGTACCGCAAGAGGCTATGCTATGCTCTCCTGACCCTGTATTTGTCATTCGCAGTGCTCTCCATCGTAGTCGTCCTGCATTACGACGAAGGATATATGTAGAGTTCTTGCCGTGTGAGAAAAGACCTCGTGGCGCGCTGCAACCAACATTTTTGACTAATTGAGAAAGAATGTAATCTTCTTCTTCGAGCGTCTGCGTTTCTCGAGAAGCGGAGCCTTCTTCATTTATGCAGTTAAGTCGAGGCGCTGGAACTTGTCGTCGTCATAATACGTCGCGTTGACTTTGCGTCCGCCGAAAAAGCGAGCATTCAGTCCTATTCTAGCTGCAACCACAATAAACAAACCTCCATCAGGACCAAGAGAGGAAAGCCAATCCACACACCAGCTACGTGAACCCCACGCGTCGTACCTTTTTCCGCATCGCTTCGATCTTGGAATTGCACGAAAATCCGAACAGCTTGCTCCGGTGGAACTCGCGCCGTGACTTCGTAGATCAAACATTTCTCCACGGGACCGTATTTCTCGGCGCATTCTTCTTTCACTTCTTCTTGGAGCTCATCGTCCACTTCGCCGGGACCAACCATGTTCTGTACAAGAATCCACATGCATGAGGTTCGCCACACCCCACAACGAACGATCAAATGTCGACTTGGAAGAGTCATTTCTGTTCACAAACCTGGAGTAAAATCACGCAGCCTCTTGAAGAGCTTGTCCACTTTGTCAGAGGAGTGCTGGTTCTTGCGTCTTCATCTCGATGGCGCTTACCTAGATCCATATTTTGGTTAGAGAATCAGTGAATCGCGGTGTGTGCAACAGATCTGGTCAGCAGCGCAGCGAACGCTGCACATACTTGCGCTGCTCGAATCTGCTGGATCGCTTGATCCCTGTCTGCGGGGGTTCGCATCGAGACGACGACTGTGGTCAGGTCGACCATGCCTGTCGGCAGCGTCACGATCGCGTTTCAAATGCTGCGTCTCTCTTCGTCGCTCGCCATCACCACTGCGATTAATTTCTCGCCCAAATTCATCACGTTCGATGCGAGGAGGATCACTGGCTCGGTGGTCCGAGCGATCGCGTTTCCTGTCTGCGTCTCGCGAAGGCTCTCGATGCTGGCGAGATTCTGCGCGCGAAAAGCCAAGGCCGATGCGCGGTGCGGCATCTTCAAACTGATCAACTTCTGTGCTACCAGCATTGCGCTGTTGTTGATCCGTATCGGTTTGCTTGGCTGCGGTTTCCTCCCTGACGAATGCACTCTGTGCGTCAGTATCGCAACAGGCACAGACGCACAAACAGCAACATACATTTTCTTTCGCATCCATGCTGGCATCGTCATGCCGCGTCCACGACCTGCCGCGGGTAAGTCGATCGCTGGCGCTTTCCCTTCTGCAATATCGCGGACAAGTTTCTCGCGCTCCAGTTTGCCCTGCAACCACACACACACAGTGTGAAACAAAGCATCTCAGCGCTGCATACACACACAGCAACCTGGCACCACATCATGCAGTGCTTCTTCCTTTAAGCACGCACCTCGCGCTCTTGCTCTCGCTGACGGCGCTCCAGTTCGCGCTTCACTTGCTCCATTTTCTTCTTATTCAGACGCTCTTCGCAGTGCGCTTCGTAGCTATTGGGCCGCGCTGGGTTGTACTCGTCTCGGTAGTTCGCCTGGAAGAAATGCGCACCAGCAGCAGCATTCACCACGGACTGCTGGTTCTCTTCGTCCTTCGGTATCCGCACTTCGGTCACGGTCGAGAAGCCCAAGCCACCTACACCCATGCCAATCCCACGTGGCTGCGGCTCTGCGTCCTCAAATTGCGCATCTCGTGACGCCAATGCGCTCGCTGAAGACGTGTGGACACTATTCTTCGTGACAGTCGATGCTAGTGGTGTCATTGGCTTTCTGGTGAGCGAGGCGGGTTTAAACGCGAGCGAGATCCCTGAAGGCTTCTTCGCAGCTGGTGATGCAGGAGCATGTGAAGCTGGTGCTGCTGCCACTGCATGCGGACTCTTGGATCGCAATGCCGCAGGGAGCATACTCACGGTCTTGCAAACCAAAACACGGCAATGTGCACACAGCAAATGAGTTACCGGACACCGAGTAGTCAAAGTCCATCAGTGTCCGCTGCTTACGCTCTTTGTGCTGATAGCTGGCGGCATCGCTCTGCCTCGTCCTGCCTGCTGTGCGCTTGCGGTGTTTCGCATCACCTGCGGCACAAACGCCGGCGCCGTCGTTGTCTTCCATACTGTTGCAATATTTCATTTTCCACACACACACACACAAACCAAAAGTCAACGATTGGTGAACGCGCCAGCAAAGCAGCCGACTCGCTAATGGGGAGCATGAGCGCGTACCGGACGTGCCGCTGGTCTTGACTTTCCCATCGGCGTCCAACGCAGCGGACGACGCGCCTTTCGCGAGCGGAAGATCGGCGTACAAATCCATTCTCGCTCCAGCACTCGCAAGCGCTGTCAATATTCGGCTCTTTTGGACTTTGGTGTCATCCGCTTGGATGTTCTTAACGGAGTGTTCATGGCGAACCATGAATCCAACATTTAACTGGTGCAAACGACAGAAGCCTCCACTAGAGCACAGCAGCAGAATCGATCGCTTTGTGGAGGGAGGATATTAAATTACATGGTGGGTGTGCTTGTGAAATGCTGGCACCATTTGATTCCAGTGTCGTGAAATGGATATCGAGAATGACAAACGATGAGCTGTTCCTTTTCCGTTATCAAAGGTCAGATGTGCCAAGATGCCATCCATCGCTCCTTTTTCTTCCTACATATTCATTATACCAGTGTTCTCTTCCACCTCAAAGCCAACGCGCATCTTTCTTCTCGCTTTCGATCGCCACTGAACCTTGCGTCGACTCTCTCTCGTTTCTCCATTTTCTCTGCCGCAAAATCGCCAACCTTGCCTCGATGCAGTACGCTCTGTCATTTCCCCCTCCCAGCGCTGCGGTTTACTCGTCGTCTTCGTCTGGTAATAGATAGTGGTGCAGTGCATCTTCGGATTTGCAGTAGTGCCAAATGGACGGGGACGTCAAGAACAGCTCCACAGGTTTGCTGAGCGTCGTCAAGTGCTCGCCAATCTCTTCAATGAACGACCACGAGCTCTCCTGCACACATACGAGTATCGTTAGCAACTATGACGTGTGCGGGGGTCGGAGGACTCGAACAATCACGGCAGTAGAAACACCTACAAACGTTGGGATCTCCAGTTCAATCGCATCTTGGATGAAGTTGCCTGCCTGCTTGATGTTGATCTCGACACTTTCCCCCGCAGCGTACGCGATCGCAATCTCTTCTCGCTTTTGGTTCATAATCTCTAAGCGCGACTTGAGGTTTTCCACGAGCTTTGTCAGTCCCGTGAGCTGCTGGCTTTGACCTGTCGGATGTCCCAGCAGAGAAAGAACACATAGTGCCACAACAATGGTTAGATGCGGGTAAACGCTGTGCTGGCGGGAGCGTATAGCGCTGTGTTTCGTACGATTGAGCAAGATGCCGGACGGGGTCAATGCAGCGAGACCAGTGAAGAAAAGTCCTTTACCAGCAACCGAGATGGGGATACTGAGACCACCTGTTGCGGGAGCGGCAATCACACCTGCTACACCAACCTACACCCAAGAGTAGTTACGACATGACCAAATGCGTCGAGTAAGACAACGCGTACTTGTGCTTCTCTCCTTTGGACACTTACCAATGCACCAGCCACGACACCTGCTGCTCCCGCTGCCACCCCTGTGCCACTGAAGTCGGCCGATTGGGCACGTAGATGCAACAATGTGATCGACTGCACCATCAATTTGGTACACTCGGTCGTCAGATCGTCGATTTCGTCGAGGTTTTCTTTCATGTCGGTCACCATCGAATGGATGCTCTGCTGCATTCGCGAGATCGCCCATTCTGCACGACGCGCGTTGCGTTTCTCTTCGTTTTTGTCCTTCGCGCGCACGACTGGGTTCACTGCCACGCGCAATTTACTGAGGTAGTCGGTCAACGTCGCGATTTCGTTTGAGCATTGCGAGAACACCAAGTTGCATTGCTCGGTGTGCGCCACGCTTCGGTCGACGAGGTCTTCGCAGCGCTTCAGCGTGCTCGTCGCGAGGTCGACCATCGTATTCGACTTCGAGAACTGGAATGCCTTTTCGAGACCCTCGATCGTGTCTTTCAGCTCCGCCAACTCGTCTTCTTCGGTCTCAACAACGATCCAATCGGCTTTCAGGAGCCGCTCCGATTCATCCTGGGTGAACGTTTTCTTGACTTTCTCGACCATCTCCGAGATCTCGTCGCCCAACTTCGCGACGTTCTCGCGGTTGATCCCATTGATGCCCTTTATGATCACGGACTTGCTCGTCTGCAGCATCTCTGACGCAGCCTTGCGGGACTGGCGCAGGAATGGCTTCTTTTCCGACGGCAGATCCTCGGCTGTGAAGCTGCGCATGCGCAGCGACGCGCTGTTGCCGCCACTGGCATCGAAGCTCTCGCGTCTCCCGCTCGGCGAGAGCGTTCCCGTGGGACGCAGCGCGTGCAGGTCGTCGCGGGATTCGCTGATTCTCGGCGCCGTCGCCATGCTCTCTCGTTCGCTGCTTCTTCCTATTGTTCTTCTCTTGGCACTGCTAATCAGGAAAAGCATGCGACCAAATCGACGACATCGGAAAGCAAACACAGGAGGCCAGTGTTGAGGCCGACAACAGTACTGGACGCTCTTGTCGACATGTTGGTGCAGTTCTTGCTGCTCTAGCAAAACTAATTTACAAAGGCGCTTCACACGAGTCGAATTGTGGGGAGCAGAAGAACCGGCGCTTTCTATCGAATCGTTCCCGCGAATAGAATATTTGTGCGTTCCAGCACCTTCATCGGTGGGAACAATTCAAATTTGTGCATTTTCGACCCTGTGAGACCTGATGATCACCCTCTACATATGCATACCAGCTGGAGCTCGGACCGGTTCGCTCAACACATACCGAACCGGTTCGGCTCGTGACCAACCAATTGAAACGAGTGTCAAATCGACGAGGGTCCTCTATTGCGAGCAGACGAGAGTCAAGTGGTTCGGAAAGGTATGCGAGCGCCACCACCATCGATATCAACAGCTCCATTGCCATCAGACGACACAGCACCAGATAGCTCTTCGCGCTGCACGCAATACTAGCGAGAGAGAGATGGCGCCGAAGAGAAGATTATCGAAGCGCGTGAAGCAGATCGGCGCGCAGGTGGAGGCGAGCATCCGCGAGGACGGCGAGGACCACAAGTTCCAGACCGCGGACAGCGAGCAGTTGTTCCAGATCGACGCTAAAGGTGGCGACGACCAGGTGCTGAGCAAGAAGCAGAAGCTCCTGCTCATGCAAAAGGATCCGCTCTTGAAGTCGCGCAAGTTCAAGACCGATAAAGCCAGCAAGTTTGAGATCGAAGCGGTGAAGAAGATCAAGGCGCTACAGGAACAGGAGCAGAAGCAACCAGGCAAGGCGGTATCGACGACGCCAACGGCAGCCGTCTCGTTGCAAACGTGGGGTCAAGACGGCACGATCCCAGCGCCAAAAGCACACACGCAGTTGGATGAGTATGTCGCCCCGGCGGTGATCAAGAAGAACAAGCGCCGAAAGTTGCTTGCGCCAACGGAACACAAGATCACAAAAGTGGAGGTGGCAGCTCCAGGTCAATCGTACCACCCCGAGTTTGCTGCCCACCAGGATGTGATGGCTGAAGCCGTCGCGAAGGAACTGGAGCGTCAAGATATCCGCAAGGAGATGTCCAAGCCGGTCGCAGCGGGGATGTCCGAAGAGACCTTGCAGTACATTGACACGAGAGGATCGGTGTGTACAGCGTTGCTTTGCGGGTTTTGAGTTGCTGCACTGTTTGTTATGCATCCTGTACTAACGCGTGTGTATGTGTGCATGGTGGTGGTGCAAACAGGACGAAGAATCTGAAAGCGAAGACGAAGAAAGCGACGACGCAAACCGGAAGAAGAAGAAAATGCCTTCCCTTGTGACCAAAAGCCAGCGTAACAAGCGCTCCCGTCACAAGCAAATGGAGTTGGAACACCAGCAAAGAAGACACGAGAAATCGATCATCAAGCAAATCAACACGTACGTGCATCAGTCAACTAGTCGATTTGAGTCTGGAGAGAGCCACATCTATGTTCTAGTCGTTGATGCTTATGCTTTTGGTGAAAACGCAGCGCGTCGCACATTCTGCAAGATATCATCCGCGACGAAAAGTCCGCGGAGCAGAAGCAAGAGTTGAAGAAGTTGCTGGAAGAGCAGAAGCTGGAGCAGGAACCTGATCTGGTGCGCGTCGGCGGCAAACTCACGTAAGTCGCTGACTTTGTGTCCCCCTCGTCTCTGTCGTTTTAGAGTTGCTGGTGGTGCTCCGTTGAGGCTAATCCTATGAATGCGTTTCTGATACACACACAGTAAGATTGTGCGGGACACTCCCGTGTCGTTCTCGGAAGAGCTCACGGGCAACATGCGCACGTTGAAGCCAAAGGGCAACCCGCTCTTGGAGCGTTACGACAGCTTGCACAAGAGAAATATGATCCAAGTGAACGGACCGAAGAAGACCCGCAAGCGCAAGGTCAAGATCATTGAAGCAAGAAAGTGAGCAGACGACGACGAAGCAAGCAAACAGCAAGAGCGCGCTGCTGATGTCCTGGTCGTAGACTCGAACGCACGAAGGATACGTTTCTGCACCGTTTGAGAAATTGCCGATTGGGTGTTGTGTGTTGGTTGCTCTTTTATATATAATTAGAAAGTGAATACAGGTCGCTGTTTTTGTGAACACTGGCGGAACATCCTTCAGCATCGGCAGCTATTTGTGGGCTGGAGACCCGTTCTTATGCAGAAGCGTGGCGCGCTCTGAGCAATATCGCACCTTTGGGTCGACCGTGGCTTTGCTGCTGACTGGCGCCGTCTACGCAACTACCACAACGTCTCCACACAAGTCAGGAGAGAGAGATGGGGTCTCTCATGCGTCCGAATGTGGGTCTTCGTAGCTCGATCGATTCGATGTGTGCTTGCTTGCGAGTGTCGTGATGCTTCACGGGTGATGATGTCTTTTCTTCTCCTGCTGGTATAGAATTTCCGCTACGATATGCGCGGCTCGCGCGTCGTGGAGATCCGAATGGAGGAGTACGAGCGCAGCAAACGCTCGATTCTCAAGAAGATTCGGTTCCGTTTGCTGGTGCTGGGTGTGCTCATCGGGGTTCTCGCGATCGTGTCGATCACGCTCGGCATCGTAAGTGGACTGAGGTCTCGCATGATGTGCTTCTTGCCTGGTCTTCTCGATAGGCTGACGGCAATCGCACCCCCATTTCTTCGCCACCTGCCTAGGTTGTTCGCTCGTACCACATGAAGGTCGTCAAGTTCCAGCACAAATCCATCAGTGTGCGCCTGCGAGATCTCTATTTCGTGCACGGGGTCTTTTCGATGGTGTCCATCGTGCACGGGTTTTACATGGACAGCAATTGGAAACGATTACAACTCGATGGCAACCGCCTCGTCATGCATGTGCGCCTGTACTCCTTTCTAGGATTCGTCGCCTGGCTCATTGGTAGCACGCACTGCTCTTGCCACGTTGCTAACTCGTTTGCATCGACTTGATCTAACTTTTTGATGCGTTGGCAACCATCAGCACTTTGGCTCGGAGCCGCGACGCTGTCTGCGTTTGGACTGGTCGACGCTCAGTTCATCTCCCAGTCGAGTCCAAACCTCATTTACCTCACCACCCTCATCCTGTGCTGCGTGCGTTTTTGTTGATCCCTGCTGCTGCCGAATGATCTGTGCGAATCGCACAAAGCCACTATGCACTCACTGTCTCTTTGGTTGCTCTCTGCAGCTCCATTTGCTGGTCTCGCCGTGGCTTTTAAACACGATCCACAAGAAAGGATCCCAGGCGGACGAATACTACGGGTAAAGCGTCTGCATACCTGGCAGCTCGCGTTGAAGTTGTCCACGAACATCTAATCCGACGGACCAAAAACCTCTCTCTCTCTCTTTGAAGCGCGGAGTTCATGGCCGATCTCAAGCAGCAGCGCCAGTCAGCTCGCGATGACGATGCGGACGAGGATTCTGACAATGAACCCTCTCGGGCTCGGGTCACACCCGCACAGGAGGCTTCGCCCCGTCGAGGAAGCCATGCTGGGAACTCATCCAAGGCGAAAAAGCGGGGCGACGGTCATAAAAACCGCAAAGCCTTCTACAACGCTGACGGCACGGCGTCGGTCGCCGTCCCGGAAGTCGTTGCCTCGTCGCGCTCGTCCTTCCGTGGTGGTGGCACTGCTTCCTCCTCCCCTCGCAGTGCAGCGGTGCCCCAAGTCGACTACTATGGCGACTCAGTCCCGCCGTCGGCAGCGCTGGATCTGACTCTGCATCATGACGTCGTGCAGGAAGGTCTGCTGACGTCCAGCCACGCGAGCAACCCCGACCAGATTCCATTCGCGTCGCCCGTGTTCATGCTGGACCGCGAGCCGCACTTGCAACCGAACGAGTTCTGGCGACTCTGGAAGCAGCTCGAGACAACGTACGCACTACATTAGCGACATGGGGAATGGAGGGAGACAGACGTGTCCGTCCTACGCATACGCCACGCACGCATCTCTGCCGATCTGAGAACCCGGGTCCTACTATCACTCTGCTGACGCATGCTTTGTCCCATCTATGCTTTCCCTTTCGCAGCGGGTCCTTTTCGTGCATCTTCCAGAACCAGCCGTCGAAGCGGGACGTTGAAAAGCACCTGCAGTCGTTCGGGTTCCACGTCGTCTCGTGCGACGCGAAAGACAACGTGCTGCAAGCGTATTTCTGTGCGTTTCAGTACGGCACTGACGTTTGCTTCCTCTGTGAGTTCGTGATGATCTTCTCCAGGAGGTTCTTCCAGGCGACGTTCAAGTGCAAGGTACACGCTGCACTTGGCCGTGCATCTCGGGAGATTCCTCCTTTTGCGTTCCCGATGGCGATTTGCTCTGCAGTATCTCACATGGCGTATGGGCGGGAATGCGATTGTGTTTTTGATTGGCCAGGAGCGGGAAGCTGCTGCCGACTTTGTCACGCGCTTCAACCTCCAGGAGCTCTTGGTCGTCGAGAGTGGACACGACTGAAGCAGCGGGAAGAGCAACAACGGCACGATGGCCAGCAAAGGAAAAGCCACGATGCCATGACCGACCTGGTCGTCTTGCGAGAAGAGTCAAGTCGACGTCGCCGCGCATGCTACTGTATTTGCAGGACCTCTTGCCTCCTATCAATAAACACCTCCTCCCTCTGTTTACCGCCGAGTCTGCAACCCGATGGATTAACTCTAAATGAGCCTTGCTTCAGTGAACGCCGCGTGGATTAATCGCACTCTTCCACTGAATAGATCTCGCCTTGTCGTCTGCGTGCAGCACTGGACAAGCTCGCACAGACCGAGATCCCTGTCTTTGGAGCCTCGATGCAGCGCTCACATCTCGACCATTCCATTCACACGTACAAAACAGCTTGCAGCAACAGTCGATGATAACAACTCGTCGCAATGGAGTGAAGCGCAAGCTGTCCGTGTCGTCCCAAACGCCAGGAATCACCGAGTTGCACAGGATCGCTGGATCGGTGCGTCTGGTTGAAGCGCGCGAAAACGCAGCAGCGAAACTTTCCCTGTGCTCGCGCTGCTGCACAGGGTTGTCTCTTGGCGTCCACGACAGATCAGGCTCACGAAACACTTGATGCACAAGCACACAAGACAAAAGACAAAAGAGAGAGGGAATGAGCAATGTAGGATGCGTGCATTGTTTTTGTGCCTAGCGAAAGGCGAATGCTATCCACGCGACAGGCGCTCGGTCTCGCGCACAAAGCTCTTGCCTGCAAACGAAGAAAAAAGCAGGCGGATGGAGCACGAACAAAGACGAGGGAAAATCGGAATGAACGCACATACTCTTCAATCAGCGAATCACGCGAGCCAATCAGCGCGGCAGACGGGACGAGCTGTCACTACGGCGCGTCACGCGTTGCGCTTGCATTTCCCGATTTGGTCGACGAATGCGGACAAATGCGGCCAGCATCTGGTCACCATGACCGTGTTCATCCACAAAACCCACCACGCAAAGAACGGACCACAGGGACTGGGGGAAGGGTGGTGTAATGGACCATCGCCTTCTCGAAGGATCTCTTCCCTGTCGACGTATATGCGTGCATCGATTTGTGCACTCACGCATTCATACCGACTGGTTCGATTTTCTTCTCTTCATCTTCTTCTTCTTAGGTCGTTGATGAGTCTTGCGACGTGACGCTTGCTGCGAAAATCATTGGCCGTGCGCGCGGACACGGACCCATGTGCTCCTGCTTGGCGCCGGCACAGCAACGCGCCTGTCGGTCGCTGTCAGCAGGAGTTGCACGCTGAGGTGTGTGCGGCTTGTCCCTGCGCGTATGCACGAACGAATGCGCCAATTGATGGAGGAAAGATATTCTCAGAAAGCTCAATGAACCAAAGCAAAGTGAGCGAGGGAGGGAGCGGGATGTAAGTGACAGGGAAGAAGAAAAGACGGAACTCTCTTGTTTTCCAGAAGAGGAAGCTTTTTGACATATCGATTCCAAAAGGGAGACCATTCGTCTACAACTAGCCAGCTTTGCAGCCAAACGGACCAAGACTCGATTTACGCTCGAAGCTTCTTCTATCGGCGGATCTATGCGAAAGAGGACCCGGTTCGGAGCCAACGTTTTCGGTAGGGAAACGGGAAGGCATCAGCACTCCAGTTTCGTTCTTTTTTTTTCTCTCCTGCCATTAGAATCTCTCGCTCCTTCGTTGTTGGCAACGGATTCGAAAGATTCGCCTCGAAAAATCATCTCGAGCCACAAGCAAGCACGCGGGAGATGAAATCCAGTCTACAATAATGCAGTGCAGTACCTACATTACCCGCTACCTGTGCGACGCAGCCCTCCCTCCCTCTTCCCGGAGCAGCTGAGCCATCCATCCATACCGCTGCGCTAAATTCATTCGCTCCAACCTCGAAGCGAGTATGTTTGCTGCAGTGTCGGCGGTCTGCGGATCGAGTGGTGGATAGATGGACGGAAAGGGCTGCCACCACACACATCCAGACAGCCAGGAGACAGGTGTTGTGTGTGTGTGTCTGCGAATGAAAGGTGCACGTGTGGGGTGAGAGAACGTCAAGGCGTTGACCAGAGGAGCGGACATAGGACCGGCTGCGGGACCGAAAAAGCGCAGCAAATATAGAAACCTCGATACGAGCCAGTCACAATGTCGTTTCCTACCTCTTTGCGGATGAAACCGTGCTTGACGCTGTCCATCCTATCCGAGTAATCGCTATAGAGAGGCATTGTCGATTGGATTGCTAGCACACAATCCGACCATACATGCCTTCCTACAGCGAATGACGAGGCAGATGAAAGCGGTACCCATTAGCGCAGGCGGATCTGTCCAACGACACAGCAACCTCCACCGACTCTGTCTCCTGCGCATGCAGACGGACGTGCGCCATTATGTAAGCAGATTAGACGAAAATTCAGACACAACGCATCGATCCATCGCCGATTTGTCTCCCCTCCTTTTTGGGCGTGTGTCTTTTCTATGAGCGGAGCTGCGTGTTCGTTGTCGTTTCGGACTGCAGCGCGCTCCGATTCGCCCTCGGGACCGTCCCTCCTTCGCTTCCTTCCTTCTTGGTGATCCCCCCGCCGCCAGTCATCAGTCGCCTGCGGTGGAGGTCCGTTTTGTCACGGTACGTACGTAGCATCCGTCGACGGTGTCGGTGACGGCGCTCCTCCTGTTTGTTTTTTGTTTTGCTCTCAACGAGCTCCCTCCGCATCCTCCATCCCCTCCTTTCTTCTCCTCTCCTGCGTCGCGCCGACCGCTCTGCTCTCTCGCTTCGTCCGACATCCTTTCTCAGTTTTGGTTTTTCTGTCATTCGGAGACGTCACCCAGCAAAAGCACACACACACACACGCACACGCACACACACAAGCACACGCACACGCATCATGGTCGCTGCTGTACACCCGATGGAGCAACGCATGGCTGCGGATTTCGAACTCGCCGAGCTGCAGCAGTACTACCACTTGCCACTCCGTGAGGCTGCGCGCCGCCTCGGCAGCTGTGAAGCCGTGATCAAGCGCGTGTGCCGACGCAAGCAGATCCAGCGGTGGCCGTACCGCCAGGTGTCGTCGAAGCTCATCAAGATCCAGCACCTCTGCAAGTACATGGCACACGTGAAGGACGCCGAGCAAGTCGCGCGTATCCAGCAAAAGGTCAAGCAGCTCACGCAGGAATACTTGGAGATTGTCGGCGGCCAAGTGCCTTCGGAATTGCAGCTCTCGGCGGCAGAAGCCGCGATGGTTCCCCCACTGCCGACCTCCGGGTCTGCGGGGTTCGTGGATCCGGCGGAGATCGCGTCGGCGGTCGACGACGCTGCGGACGAATACGAGATGGACGAAGAGATCGTTGTCGACGAAACCGACGACCAAGTCTCGTACGAAGAAGACAAAGCGACGAGCGAAGAGACGACGACGCTGTCGGCATATTCCCTGCGCTTCATCCTGTCCGATTGCACGATCTTGGAGACCAACACAGGGGTTCAGCTCTCCAGTCGATAGAGAGAAGACGATGCCGAAGCAAAGATAGCGCATTATTAGTTTGTTTTATTACCACCACCCACATAGAGTCCCTTTCACAAGACAATTGCATGTTAGAACCCCTCGGGAACACGACACTCCGCGATTAGAAACGAGTGACGATGTACACATTGCTGCATATCCTTTCGCAGTAGATCGAGCGTCAAGTATCAATATACCACCTTATTTGCCTTTTGATTTGTCGGATGGAAGACATGCCTGAACGCAACGAACAGCGATTGTCAGACACGCCTCGGAAAAATTGCTCGGCGGATTGTTCGCGGTTGAAATAGTGCACGCCGAGTGTTAACAAGGCTCATCCCGTCTGACGAATCAATGCACACCACTCGCTGCAAAGAACAAGAAACAACGAATGCCAGCAAACCGCAGATTCGGTAGCACATCCTTCATGCATATTTTAGGTCTTTAGGAAGCGAAAGAAGATGCAACCGATCTAGTACTGTACTGACACCTAAGCAGACAACGCCTTCAGCTCTTCGCGAGCGGCGTTGGTGGAAATCAAGGAAGCGTACGACCAGGTCAAGTCGTTCACACCTTGTGCCAAGCCCGTGTCGCGGTTGAACTGCTCGTTGAAGTGGTAGCCAGCCGCGCCGTGGTACTTGACACGACGAATGTGCTTGTCGCCGTAGGTCTGG
>JAASGH010000022.1:0-124657 GCA_023334155.1 Globisporangium heterothallicum | reverse complement strand
GTGTGTTCCAAAAGCGCGTGGGTCGAGAGCACCGAGTTGTATGGCTCGACGACGGCCGACGACACTTGAGGCGAAGGGTAGATGGTGAACCCAAGCTTACTCTTGCGACCGTAGTCGACCGACAAACGCTCAAGCAAAAGCGAACCAAGACCGGAACCGGTACCACCGCCGACGGCGTTGAAGACCATGAAGCCCTGGAGACCGGTACAGTTGTCGGCCAACTTGCGCACACGGTCGAGCACCAAGTCCACAACTTCCTTCCCGATCGTGTAGTGGCCGCGCGCGTAGTTGTTCGCGGCATCTTCCTTGCCCGAGATGATCTGCTCTGGGTGGTACAGCTGACGGTACGTGCCCGTGCGCACTTCGTCACACACGGTTGGCTCCAAGTCCACAAACACCGCGCGTGGCACGTGCTTGCCGGCACCGGTTTCCGAGAAGAACGTCGAGAACGCGTCGTCGCCGCCGCCGATCGTCTTGTCCGATGGCATTTGCCCATCCGGCTGGATGCCGTGCTCCAAGCAGTAGAGCTCCCAGCACGAGTTACCGACCTGGATGCCGCCCTGGCCTAAGTGGATCGAAAGGATTTCGCGCATGTTGCTGACTGGTGCTTACGAGGGAAGAAGGGCTTTGAGGTCGATAGAAAACGTTGTGAGGACGTTTGCAGTCAACTTTGGGAATGAGGCATTGGAAAAGCCACATCCAGACTAACTGGCGGATGCAAAGGACAAGAGAGAAAGAGAAGAAAGGGGGGAAAAGCAGCTCTTAACCTCCGCTAGCGCCCACTTTTTGAAAATTCAAACGGTTTTCGACGAAAATAGCTGGAAACCAGATGAAAGGCGGGGGGAGTTACGATGAAGGTTAGCGGGCGTTAAGAGAGTGTTTGGTGGAGACAGCAAAAAAGGTGCATGCAGATGATAATGGTCAGATGGGAAGGACGGAGATCGCGACGACGACCAGAACCATTCCCATGTTCTGATTGGCGAGAAAACGAAGATCCGAAGCGCTGCGTATTGGTGGAAATAGATTGACAAGCAGGAATGACGGCAGTCGCTGTCATCATTCCGCATCCAACGATTTTGTGCACAATCGCAAGCAGCTAACACAGGGTATACTAGTGTGAAGGTGCGCAGCATAGATGATGTCTGGAGAGGACAAACGGAGAAAAGTGCTACATATAGAGCCAAAGAGGTTCAACGGACAGATCGCTGAAAAAACAGATTGTGCTCGCATCCAATCACGGATGGATACAGCAATATTTCATGTTCTCTCTCTCTGCAAATGTGTGGAGACAAGAAACGAGGATGGGAAAGGTGTGTCTGTGTGTATTGGTCTTTTGTGTCTTTTTCGCGACTGCTTTCGCTCTGAGCAAGGTAGATCACATCCGTCCATCGACAAGGATCGATGGTGGAAGTTCTGGGAAAGAGTGTGCAAACACATGGTTCAGTTCACGGCAGTTTCTGCGTATAAGCAACCGCAGTGTTGGCGATAGGGAACATGGCGCTTCGAATGCCGAGTGTACCATCGTCCTCTGATGTATCTACTCGTTTTTCACATGCGATGGCGCAACGAGGAAGATGTGGATATTCCCCGTGGTCCGCATCAACCCAGAACGGAATCGAGCGCGTCTCTTGTGCACGATGATCTGGCGGATATCTTCGATCTAACCAAACGCCGTCAATCAAAACGAGCTCACTGGTCTACGAAAGCAATCAGGAGCTGTTCACGTACCACCGTAGGATTGAGGTTGAAGTAGTTATGGCGGATGTAGTGCACGTTATTGTCCATCCAGGTCGTGTCGATCACGTCGATGTCGAGAAAGCTCTGCTGCTCTTTGTGTTCTTGGCCGTGTTCAAAGTCGGCTTCTGCGCCGTGGTTGTACGCATACGCCACAACATTCGGGAAATTGGCTTTCTGGTTTTTCTCGGCTGCTTCTACGCCGAGCTCCAGTGCAAACGTGTCGCTTTTCTGCGAGCTCGAGCTCCATCGAGGCGTCCAGCGACTTTGGTGTCCATCTTCCTGATCGCGGTGCAGTGTGTGCACTCTCTTGCCCATCGAATACATCAATGGATCGAATATGCGTTTCCGCGTCAAAAGTTCTGCGAAAAACAGCGCACCATCCTGCACTCGAGAAATCAAGTGTTGCAAAACTGTGATGTCAGAAAAATAAACAGCTCATGCAGGAGAGAGTAAGCACGTACCGAACTGTCCGCGTATACAGTGATGAGATTGCAGAACTTTCTGCTCATATCGTATCCTCCGTTGCGCCGGACAAAATCTTCTCTTTGGTAGTCAGGGTTTGATAGCGTCAAGCTGACTAAACGAGCCTTTCGATGAGTCGCCAAGCGCATGGCATCGTGTGCGCAGTCTTGGTCCTAGAGAAATCCAGGAAGAAAGAGGTCAGCGGTGCTTACGAGTTGCGTCAGTGACAGCTCAGTACAGCTTACACAGAAAACTCCATCCAGAAGACCGCGACGAAGGCAGTTGAAATAGATTCTCGCACCCATGGAGTGAGCGATGATGTTGATGGATGTGTATCCAGCGTCCACCAGACTGACAAGGAAATCTCGGAAATCCGTCGCGGTTCGCTCACTCTCGCTACCGAGGTCTTTTGCTGGCAAATTAATAGATGCAACGCATCGTACAGAATGGGATTGCGTTCGAGTGAATATGTGGAATCGAGAGGATGCAGTACCTGGGAAGTACGCCAAGACCCCTCCGGTCGGCCAGCTGAAGACAAATGGATGGATATGGCTCGGGAAGTTCCCGAGAGCTAAAAGCTGTGCAAAACGAGTGAGACCATAGTCCAACGGGCAATTGTATCCATGGAGGAACACGAGAGCCTCTTTCTCTTGCTACAAGAGCCACATAGTATAGAAGCACGAGTGAGTTCCCTAACGGCAAAGCTATAGTCAGCACAAAAAGGAGGCACCTGGTCATGGGTGCTCGAACCTCTCCCATCTTCTCGAAAGGTAAACGATCTGGTCGCGCTTGTTTCGTCCATCGTTCGAAGTTCGTCGAGCGGTGTCCTTAAAAATGGGAGACACTCTGCTGCACTCTGTGGTTTCTCCGAGACGACTCTATGCGTTAAGTGCTGTACTGCCGGTAAGAAGGAGAAGAATCCTCCAGATACGGAGCATTCGACACTACACATCAAATATAGCGTTTAGTGCAGCACGCACAAAGCCAAGCGTATCAAAGGCAATCGAGAGCATCGACGTACCTTGCCACTCCCCAGTGCAGTCCGTCGACTGAGTGCTTGGGGATGGTCAATACCTCATCGTTTCGAGGCTCACCGCGATTGTGGCAGAATGCAATCCGCAAGTTAACAAAGCAATACCCACTGCCTTGCTCTTGGCTTTGAAACGGTCCAATGGGGACTCCATGCTCCCATTGCCCACGTAGCTGCTCGCCATGGAAAGACGAATCAGACCAAATCCCGAACCCATGGGGCTGTCCTTGCGCGTCGAGTCCGCCGCAGTAGGACACAACAACTCGCTTCCGCTTGTAGAATCGAGCAAGAGACCGGTACGTGAAGGTGTGTGGCTGCTTGCTCACCATCACAGACCACCATCGCTCGAAGTTCAAATACCGCTTGCGTACCACCCAGAGATACACGTAGTGTGTGAGGATGTAGCACGCGACGGTGAGGACTTCCGCAACGACCAAAAGGACCAGGATGGAGTGACGAGCATCCCTTTCGCTTTCCGTTACGCTCTTGTCGACCCACACGATCGATTTCAGGTTCCCCGTGACTGCATATGTGGCTAGCTCCGCGACGATGACCCAATAGACGAGCCATCGCACCACAAGCACGACCTGGACAATTGGAATAGACGCTAAGCAACGCAGTGACACGGAGTCCAGCTCGGCCAGCATGACGTACCTCAACCACCAGGAAGACAAGAAAGAGATTTAAAACCACCGCGAACACATTATCCGTAGTGAGTGTCGACCTGTCTTCCGCTATCAACAAATGCAAGCACACACACAACTCGAGAGGTGAGCGAGTACCAGGAGAGTTCCTATCACCAGCTTTGACGCCACGTACACGAGGAGCGCGCGAGATCTGCCGCAAAGACGGCAAGGATGTAAAACACCATCACCCACGTCACCAACTGCGTCGTTGCAGAATACTGCTCAACATCACACCCACACGGAACTGTCAAGGATCACAGCAACCCTCCAAATGCTCGTGTGTATGCCTCACTCTCACCTGCTTGTACACGCCTCGATATTTCCGCTGCACGCGCCGCTCCGTCATCACCGCAAATGCTCTGCGTGCTCGCATCCGAGCGAGATGCAGAAGTCAGTACCTTTCCGGCAGAGATACGATGCTATTTCCCACGCAGCGTAAACTTACGTGCTGAAGTTGAAGCAACTGCTGTTCGTTGGAGGGACACGGAGCTGCGCATCCTCGTCCACCCCAACCGCAGTGTCACCGCCGTCGATGTCGGCATCCGACATTTCGATAGTAAAGGAACTGGTCGAGTCGTCCTCATCGCTCGCATGGCGCAGCAAGTGCATCGACAGGTCGTTGCGCTTGGACGAAGAAGAAGAAGGCGATGCCATGCTGGTGGCGCAATACTCGCGCTGCTCCAGCACTGCGCTTGGCTGAAGGTAGCCGCACGTTCTATTGTGGGTGCTGCAGTCGACTCCACATTCCTTCTCAAATGCGACTCAAAGTGGATACTGACTTCCGACTTGCACAGAGAGCCCTCCTGATACGCTCATGCGCGAGTGCCGCAAATAGGAGAGCCATATCGGTTTCTAAAGTGAGGAAAGCAGCGATGTATCAAGACAAGGTTTCGATGCACAAACAGTATTCAAAACGACTACATTTAACGATGTGGTTATTGAAGGGGTTGATGCAGTGGTAATCAAATTTGCAGGCAAAAAAGACAGATCACCTGCGACATGCGAGCGGATGAAAAAATAGCTTCCAATCAGTGTGTCCGATTCGCAACTGTTCTGGCGTTGCACGAATGTGACCGATGCGATGTCGTTCGAGTGTGGAGCGAAATGTGTTGGTGCGGATGTTGCTGGAATGTCGACGAGCTGGAGTGTTTTTATGCCGCTTGCCAGACACCAATTGCATTTTTTTGAACGAGGTGACCATGACGGAGTTGAGTGGCGGCGATCTGGACGCTCGCGGACAGGGACAGCAGCAATCCTCCTCGTCAGCAGGAGACGGCAGCAGTGCGATGACCTCCACTGCGAGCCCGCGCGTCGGCGCCGAAGAGCAGCGTGCGTGGAAGAAAGCCAAGCTCCACGACGACAACCCAGGAGCTGCTGCAAGCGCTGCAGGACTTCCCAGCAAGCGCGTGTTGGTACACCCGTACGGCGTCAAACCAATCGGCAATTTCTATGAAGACATGGATAAGGGGGTCAAGGACTGCCGCGCGCCAGGGATGGGCAAACTAGCGTTTCTCTCCGACATGCAGATGCTGTCGCTGCTGAACTATTTGCCGCCGAAAGACCTCTCTGTGCTTGGCGAATGCAGTCGCGCGTGCTACGTGTTCAGTTCGCATGATGAACTCTGGCGCACCCTTGTGCTTGAAGAGCTAGAAGGGGATTTCCAGGCGGAAGAGACGTGGAAGGATTCGTATGTGACCACAAAGTGCAATGGGCGACGCAAGCGCACACCGATTCCTGTGACAGGGTTCTACTCGGATCTGCTGTTCCAGTCGTTCTACTGCGCCGCTGCACCGATTGAGAGCAGTTGGGTCGCTGTGGAGAATATCGATCGTCGCAGTGCACGCGAACTGAGCTTGGAAGCTTTCAAGCGCGATTACGAAGCGGCGAATCGTCCGTTGATACTCACCGAGGCGATCGATAAGTGGCCAGCCATTGAAAAGTGGACAGACGAGTACCTCATTGAAGTGTGCAAGGGACAAACGTTCATCGCTGGTGGGTTCGACTTGCCCATGGACAAGTACCTGCACTACAGTCGCTCCTTGCTGGACGACCAGCCTCTGTTTATCTTCGACAAGTACTTTGCTGAAAAAGTGCCATCGCTTGCTGCAGATTACGACGTGCCGACGTATTTCCAGGAAGATTACTTTTCGCTTCTCGGTGAAAAGCGTCCAGACTACAGATGGCTCATTATTGGCCCGAAAAAATCTGGTTCGACTTTCCACATCGACCCGAACTCCACAAACGCCTGGAATGGAGTCATCCGTGGGTCCAAGAAATGGATCATGTTCCCACCTGAGATTGTCCCGCCTGGCGTGCATCCAAGTGACGATGGCGGCGACGTGTCGACTCCAGTATCCCTAATTGAATGGTTTGTGACGTTCTACCCCCAGATCAAGAAACTGCCGCCACACATGAAGCCTTTGGAAGGAGTTTGCCGCGAGGGCGAGATCATGTTTGTCCCCCACGGATGGTGGCATTTGGTGCTGAACCTGGACGAATCGATTGCGATCACCCAGAATTTCGTGTGCACAGGCAACATGAAAGGCGTGCTCCGGTTTCTGCAAGACAAACCAGACCAAGTGTCGGGCTTGTCGTGCGAAATGCGTCCACAGCTCAACGGGATGTTCCGCGACGCACTCCAGAGAGACCAACCGGAGCTGTTGGCGAGAGTGACTAAAGAGCTCGACGACGAGTACGAGCGCAAACACCGCAAGTCCAAATGGGAACTGCTGCTTCAGGGAAACTCCACGCAGCAGCACGACACGACAGGAGGAGGGTTGTCTCCGCGTACAGAAACCGCAGCAGCGACGTCCACTTTTGGTTTTGGCTTCACCTTTGACGAATAGATTCCTTGATTGCTTTCCATTACCGTATCGATCTCGATGCATCATCGAAATGCCAGCATTTTCCATGAACCCATTGCGAGACTCGGCTGGTGTCCAAAATGTAAGGAATCTGAGTCCGCGTCTGATTGGTCGAAAAGGAGTCAGTGCATGTACGCTGCAATAGTAGCCCGTCGCTCTCTCGTTTTGACTGTGAGAACAACATTCCACAAAGCGCATCAGCATCATCGTCAGACAGAAGCAGGAAGGACGAACGCGGTCGTGCATCGGCCGAGTTTCATCTCTGAAGCAATACCAGCGCAGCACCCACTCGCTGTATGTCAGCGAACGCGCGTGCGTGTGTGTGCCGCTTCATCCCAGCTATTCCATCGGAGCTTCCATAGCGAAGAGAGCATATTTTTCGTTCGAGGGACACGAAAGCAGTTTATTGTAATCGCTCCGTGAATAAACAGGAAGTGCATCCGTCAAGATGGCGTGGGTGGAAGCACTGGACGACTGCTTTACGTTTGTCGATGGGAAAAGCCAGTATTACCTGCGAAGGACGAGCGCGCTGGCTAACTTCAGTCGCGGTCAGCTCGTCGTGTGGAAATTGGTGTGTGCCACTATTGTGTAAGTGCGTCGGTGTTCATCGTTGGCTTTTGTTCTGTGACAGGCGAACTCACTTGCTCGTGTACGTGTGCAGATTTATGCTATCCGTTTTCATTCCAAGTATCTCTTTGCCATGGGAAGGGTTCACTAGCAAAGGGACGGAGAAGATCCCCCCGTTGCTCTTCCTTGGTCCATTTACAGCTCTGTTTACAGTGATTTCTCTATGGGTATGTGGTCTTTGTCCTCGCGTTATTTTACCTGACGTATCTAACTCGCATCGATGGGATGCTGTCCAGGTTTCTGCTGTGCATTTGTATCAACCGACGTTCACGGGACCTCGCTTTCTCTCGTACCACCGTCGTCCGTATGCTTGCTCGTGGGAAATGCTCGACTGGATATTCTATGAGTGCTCTTCGACTAGCACACTTGTCGCGTTTATAGGCTTCTGGTATGTTCTCCTTGCCTCCCTATCTCCTTCCAGCGCAGTTCTTCATGCATTGTGCGGTGTTGGCTTTGTCATTCGACAGGACGATCTCCATCACGACAAACGAGGAAGATGTCTCGGCGATTCGCGTGGAAGCCATAATCGTGCAGTTTGTGGTTGTTGCTGTCGATTTCTACTACACGGCGCCGCAGTTTAAGTCGAACCACGTGCTTCTCGCGATGCTGTGGCCCTCGACATGGCTGTTCGTGCAACTGTTGTGGGTCGTCGGTGGTCACCAGCCGAGCAACAACTTGTTCAACTTCCACACCAGAGCCGCGCCATTGTCCGCATTGAGCTTTTTCGTCGGCACAGCTGCGTCATTCTATTTTCTGCAATGGGTGTCCAAGATACTGCAGCGTCACCATGAGAAGCGGGCGGCCGCGGTACCAGACGACGAGGAGGAAGTTGAGTCGATGATTGCGTCCCCAAACCACGAGAACATCCGCATGACGCAATTCGAGCTGATGATCGAGTCTTCCGGGAACCGCTTCATGAGGCAGATGTCGTCGTCCTCGAGCAACAATATCAACAGAATGGACATCGTCCCCGACCAAGTTCAATTGCATCCCGACACGACGACGACGATCCATATTCCGCCAAGTCGGCATCAAGGAGCATTCCCAAACCAAGTGTAACCTCTCGAACGTGATAATGTATGTATTGTGACTTATCGTGGTTTTTTCGTAAAAAGTGCAGTCTAAGAAATGCAGTGTTCTTGCCAGAATGTTTGTAATGACAAGCACCGTACCTTCTTCTATTTATACCTGTGGTTCGTAAAACCTGTATATCGGACGTATCCTGAATATTGAAGCCATGATCTGCTGGTTCACGAAGCATACTGGTGTCTGGAAACGCATCCACTCGTTACCAGAGGGGCGGCTGCGAGAAATGAGTTGTGATGCACTGCATGCTTCCGTTAAAGTGCGATGGATGGGTTTCACTTTTGCGGGGTTCAAAAAGAAAGCAAGGAAAAAACGGGGCGTCATTCCGCATCTCTACCGGATATCCACACACGCGATGGGTGGCGGAATGCGCGACCTGGACCGCGCCATCGGCGCCATCTCGACGCTCGTCGTGGGCATCGGCATCCTCATGGTGCGTTCCATGGCTACGCGCGCTCGATGCGCTGCTGCTGCGTCGCGAGAGTCGGAGTGCTGGAGTGCACCACGAGGTCTAAAATCTGTGGTTCCTAATGATACGTGGCAGGTTCGCGAGCTGTTTCGAGAGAAAGATGGCCAAAGCAAGTGGGAGAAATACACATCGAACGAAGAAGGCACCGACGTGTACTTCCAGTACGGCATGGTTGGCTGCGATGGGCTGGTTGTGCGTATTCATGAGCGCTAATGGATGGTGCTGTGACTCCAACAGGAAGAAATACGGGATGCCGAAGATGCCGCTGTTCCAGCATCGAGGTGGCTGTGATTGTGGGGCATTGAGGTGTGGGAGACTTGTTTGCTTGCTTGGAGGAGCACTGCGGCGTATTGACTTAGATCTGTGGCACGTAGATTCTTGGTCTTGGCGCCGAAGCGTGTCGAAGCGTTTGATGACAGCAACACGTTCTCGTGCAAAAAGGGTCGATTCCCATACCTGGTGCGGAATGCATGTCGACCGATTGTTTGCTTCTCGTGCTTCTGTTGCGGTCTTCACTAATAGTTGCTTTGAACGAAATAGATCGTTCCAACGTCGTGCTTTGAGATGATCGAGTCGACGGAAGTCTCGCTGTATGAATCCCAGGCGTCGGGTTGCCAACACGTATTTTGCAGCAAATGCGGTACGCCGGATATAGATATTGCAGCTGAGCACTCCGTTTAGGAAACTCACCTTTCTTTCGTTTACTCAGGGATTCACATTTTCCAGTTCGACCACACGCAGCCAGATTGTGTCGCGGTGAATGTGTATTGCGTCGAAGACGAGAACTTTGACGAACTGAAGGCACGTTATCGCCTGTTGCCTTGACCCAAGTCTTGACTTTTGTGAACAAAGACTAACCTGCAGCGATTCTCTTGATCAGATTATATTTATGCCTAAAGATGCGCGTCCCATTTTCGGTCGCCCAAAGCGTGCTCCTCTCGCTGTAGATCAGCCATTGAGGAGACCTCTGAATCAGTACTCACACAACGCCGTTCGAGAAGACCCGGAAGACTCGACAGTGTAAGCTTGAACCGTGTTTGCTTGTCCGCGTTCCAACCAAACTCAACTCTTTATCGCATTGGATTCCTGCAGCTCGTTCCAGAAGCAGTTACTCTTGTGGGCGAAGCTGGACAATCAGCCGGCTCGCATTCAAGCATCTGACGACACCCAGTCTCAGTCCAGCGCCACAAGCCATAGTCGCTTTTCGGTGCGTTTTCTACTATACGTGTTTGCGTTTGAATGCTCGCAATGCAGCATCTATATCTGACGACGATGCCACCTTCGTTGGCGACCACAGTTTACATCCGACGAGCAAGTCAGCGTGACCCATATGAAAGACCAACTGGAGTTTTATTTAAAGGTGCCACCGATCTCTTGTTCTCAACCCATTTTTATGTGGCAAGTGCTGACGTCGCTTTTCTGTTTGTCGTTGCAGCGCCACTTGGATGACGATAATAGTAGCGAAGCTCCAGAGCATTATCGAGTCTAGAAGAGGAGACAGCAAGGCTCGCAGGCGGCATGCAGCGAGTGCATTCCCACTCTTGCTGCCAACTACCATTGTGCCAAAGTGTTGACGTCAGTCAGTCCAAGTGCAAGCGAGTGCAAGCGAGTCGGTCGCAAGTTTCTTGTTTCGGAAGCTGTACTAAAGCTAATGCAATATTACAAAAGTAGACGCAGACCCAAATAGTGTGGCAAATGGCACCACGCGAATGTAGGCTTGATGATGGTTATTTCGACAGGACAAATACGTTTTTCGCTAGAGAAAGCAAAGGGATTTCCGAGCAGCATCAGAAGCACAGGAGACCTCTGTCTCCGACCGCACTCACTCCTCGCCCCGCGTCAGATCGGCATTTCACACACGCGCAGTAGGTGGCCATGGCGGCGAGAAGACAGCACGAAGAAGACTTCTACCAGGTGCTTGGCGTCCCGCGCTCGGCCACCACTGACGAGATCAAAGCCGCGTACCGCAAACTCGGTATGTGCGTTCGTGCTTTCTCTTTCTGTTCGCGCATGCGGTGATCCATTACAAGCGAAGCACTAACGCATGGATTTGTGGATCCCATTTTGGTGGTGTACAGCTCTAGTGCATCACCCGGATCGCGCCCACAGCTCGGAGCAGAAAGAAGACCGAGTCGGCGGAAAGGTACGAGCGACCACTGTTTGTCACTATATTGCGATGGTCGATGCTTGACTGCTCTATGTGTTCTACAACGAACCCATGTGCATTCAACGCTAGGCTCAGATCTTGAAGATCAATGCGGCGTATGATACGCTAAGCGACACGACGTCGCGTGTGAAGTACGACCTGGATGTGTTTGGCACGTCGACCAGTCCGGACTATAAGGGTGCTGGCATCGGAGGGGACGACTACAAGCCCATGACCGCGCAGGATGTGGACAACATGTTTTCCGGGCTAAACACCTACGAGCGCTTCACGACGGCGCAATACCACGCCCAGCGGTCGTACAAGGCTCCTGCGGCGATCGGTCGACGACGAACAGAGTTCAACGAGCGGAAAGCGTTCCGCGCGTCGAAGCTGCCGAAGCAGTCGGCTTCCGTCGCGTGGCTCGGGTTCCCAGTGCTCATGGTCGCTCTGTGGGGGTTCAACGTGAGCTCCATCAAGGAAAAAGCCGCGAGCCCAAAAAAGTATTCAAGATAGATGCATTTTTGTTTTCTCTTTTGAGTCGTCGTACGATGATGTTTGTAAGGTCTACGCGAATCCCAGCGTCGCCGACTCTCGCAAGCATCAAGATACTTTCATAAGCAGATCAACATGGGAATATGTACAAATAGCAGTCTGCTACCGATTTCTTTCTTTAAGAATGCTGGCAACCGACTGATACTCTTTCCTTTTCGTCCTTCTTAATACACAGTCTGTAAAACACTAGAGACATCGAGACTTCGATTAAACTTCACGCTCGAACACGGCGGCCGCTCCCATACCGGTACCGATGCACATGGAGATCACACCGTAACGCTGGTTCGTGCGCTTCAGTTGGTGGAACAGCGTGGCGGTCTGACGCGCACCCGTGCACCCAAGTGGGTGACCCAAGGCGATGGCGCCACCCTTTGGGTTGACCTTTTCGGCTGGGATGCCCAGCTTTTGCACGCAGTACACGGCTTGACTGGCGAACGCTTCGTTGATTTCGAACACGTCGATTTGGTCAAGCGTCAAACCGGCTTTCTTCACGGCTTCTGGGATGGCAACGGCAGGACCGATGCCCATGACCGAAGGTGGCACACCGGCGACAGCGTACGACACGAAGCGACCGAGGATTGGCAAGCCCATCTTCTTGGCAACCGAGCGGCGCATCAAGAGCACCGCGCCGGCACCGTCGCTGACTTGACTGGAGGTGCCGGCAGTGGTGGTGCCATCCTTCTTGAAGACAGTGCGGAGCTTGCCCAAGCTTTCAAGGGTAGTGTCGCCACGGACACCATCATCTTGCGAGATGATCACGGCCTTTTCGTTGCCTTCCTTGTCCTTGATGATCGTCGACACAGGGGTGATCTCGTCCTTGAACCAGCCGTTCTTCTGCGCTTGCGCAGCCTTCGCGTGCGAGGTCACGGCAAAGGCGTCCTGCTGGGCTCGCGTGATGCCGTATCGCTCGGCAACATTCTCGCTGGTCACACCCATTGGGATGGTGCAGTCCATGGCGTCTTGCACCGCTCCAACACGCTCCCAGTTCACAGTCGGAGCGTCGCCACCAATGCTAGCGAGCGACATGCACTCGACACCAGCAGCGATACCAATATCGTAGTACCCCGCCTTAATCGCAGAGACAACGTTGGCGACGGCTTGGAGACCCGAACTGCACTGGCGGTTCACGACGTGCAATGGCACTTCGTATGGGATACCGGCGGCCAGTTGCGCCATGCGCGCCATGCCGGCACCAGCACCAGGCTGCAACACGTTGCCGACGACGATGTCACCGACGAGCTTTGGGTCGACCTTGGCCTGCTTCAGCACGGCTTGGAGCACGTGGCCGAGGAGCACATCCGGGGTGGTATCCTTGAAACCACCGCGCTTGGCTTTGGTGATCGGCGTACGAAGCGCCGAGACGATCACGACGTCTTCTTCAGGGACGGAAGCCGCTGGCTGGTTCTGTTGCACGTGCGAGCGGATGCGTTCAATGCGGTCCATGGTGGTTTCGAAGGGTGGAGCTTCTTGGGGGCGGCGGGTGAGGGGGAGCAGTCCAAATGGGAAATGACAAGGCAAGAGTGTCCAAGAGCACTGCTGCTCCCATACTGAAGCGCTCCCTCTTTTCCCCCATCTTGTCTGGTTGAAACTCTCGTTGCTGCATCAACAGTTTTTCGTCCAGCAGCTTCAACTACCGAGTTGTAGAGGTTATAAACAGAGAGAGAGAGATGACTGCTCGAAATGGTGTGCATGATGAGGGTGGTAGGTGGGAAGGGGAGGATGCGGGAGATGCGTTTATAGAGGTTCTTGCGTTCTGGAATGGGGACGGTATTACGTCGACGTCGAAACACGAGCTCTTTCACATACTTCCTCCATCCAGCTCGCGACTAGCTCCTGTTGCTGCAGCTTTCTTCGCCCATAGCAGCACCAGTGCAGGTTTCTGCATCTATAGTAGCTACGGACTAAACACTGATTATATCCTCTTTAGCAAGCGCTTCGTGGAGAACAGATTCAGGTCCGGTTTGTAAACATCAGGGTTTGCTCTCGGTTTGGAGCTGTTCCACCGATCCGTGTATCAAACAATTATCGAACAAGGATGCGAACTTACCATGTTTGGAGACAAAAAAGAACACGCGCACTTAACTCATTTGGTCACGGACCGGTTCAAGAACCGTGAACCGCGTTGTTGAGGGTTGAACAGGCAGCCATCATTCTGTCGGTGATCACCAATCCGCACACACCCTTCACACACACATCCAGAAGCAACGAGAGAAGCAACGAGGTGAGCGAGTGCATTCAGTACCATGGCGTCCAGTGACAACATCAAGGGTCTCCTGTCCGTGACGGCGGCAGCGGCGGCCGCTGCGTCCATCGCGCTCTTCCAGAAGACCCGCGCGCCGACCTACACGCACGCCAAGAAGCACGCCAAGAACGGCCACAGTAACGGCTCGTCTGCTGCTGCTCACCATGCCCACGACCACCACAGTCACAACATCCACAGTCTACAGTCGGACGCCGCGGAAGGGTACGAGCTCTTCCCGATCGACTACGCGATGCACGTGGCGCACCGCCATCATCTCATTAAGCAGTTCTTGGCGGCGCACCCAGATGCCAAGACCAACGCGTCCGCGATCTTGCTGCATGGGGGCGAAGAAATCGACCGTTATGATACCGACACCCAATACGCGTTCCGTCAAGAAAGCTTCTTCCAGTACCTCTTTGGTGTGCGTGAGCCGGGTTGCGCGGGGTTCATTGACCTCAAGACGCACAAGTCCGTGTTGCTCGTGCCACGATTGAGTGCGGAATGGGAACTGTGGTGCGGCGACCGCAAGCCGCTCGCGTATTTCAAGGCCCACTACAAGGTCGACGAAGTGTTCTACATGGACGAGATCTTGCCTGTGCTCCAAGAAAAGTTCGCGGTGCAGAAGTTGTACGTGCTCAAGGGCAAAAACAACGACAGCGGACTCATGACTGTGACCACCTCGGATTTTGAAGGCATCGACAAGTTCTCCGTCGATCTCGACGACTTGCACCCTGTGCTGGTGGGATGCCGCTACATTAAGAGTGAGAAGGAACTCGAGTTGATGCGGTTCGTCAACAACCTTTCCTCGCAAGCGCATATTGAGGTGATGAAGTCCATTCGCGCGGGCAAAATGGAATTCCACGCGGAATCCTACTTCCTGCACCATTGCTACAGCCAGGGCGGTGCGCGCCTTCACGCGTACACTTGCATTTGCGGCAGTGGCCACAACGCCTCAGCGCTTCACTACGGCCACGCCGGTGCGCCAAATGACAAGATCCTCGAAGACGGCGACATCTTCTTGTGCGACATGGGTGCTGAGTTGCATGGCTACTCTTCCGACATCACCTGCACGTTCCCTGTGAACGGCAAGTTCAGTGCTGATCAGCGTATGATTTACGAAGGTGTGTTGAAAGCCCATGATGCTGTGATCGACGCGATCAAACCTGGCGTGAGCAACGTCGACATGCACCTGCTCTCTCACCGCGTGCTGACCCAGCACTTGCTTGAGCACGGTCTCTTCCAGAACGGCACGGTGGACGAGCTCATGGACCACGAGATCTCCGCTTATTTCTACCCACACGGTCTCGGTCACTTGTTGGGACTCGATGTCCACGACGTCGGCGGATTCCCAGTGGGATGGAAGCGCTCGGAAAAGAAGATTCTCCAGAAATTGCGCTGCGTGCGCGTCTTGGAAAAGAATGTCGTGCTCACTGTGGAGCCTGGTTGCTACTTCATCGAAGCCCAGATCAACGATGTGCTGTCCAATCCAGCGACTGCGAAGTTCATCAACCAGGAAATGCTTGCTCGTTTCCGCGGAACCGGCGGCGTTCGTATTGAGTCGGATGTGATCGTCACCGCCCACGGTTGTGAAAACATGACCAAGGTGCCTCGTACCGTCGAAGACATCGAAGCTGTGATGAACGCCAAGTGATTCGGTTGTGTGTATGAGGGAGGGATCCATTTCGATCGACTTGGCACCCAAGCAGTTTAACCTGGAAGGTCAAGCGCACAAGATGCAATCCTCAGGTGCATCGGAGTGCATGTGCAGGCGGTGGGTGCGTGTAGACTGGTGAACAATCCTTTGTGCATGACTTTTTGTATATCTCAATTTACATGGGATTTTGGTTTCCGCGAGGGTTTCCGCTTCTCTTTCTTTTTTGATGGTGCTACTAAAACTGCCGACGGAGGTATTCTATAAGGTGACGCAGCATACACGCTTTCCGGATTCGAGGAATGGATCATCGAGCAGTTGTCCACGAAACCATCCAAGTCGCAATCAGAGGTTCGTCCGCATGACCTCCCAGGTTCAAGTACCACCGCTGGCATCGATCCAGTGATGAGTGGGAGTTGTATGCGCTTGCTTGACGACCGCTCTTTCTTCCGATGCTTTCCGTCGCGCAGCTGTTGCTGTTCCGAGCGCGGTGGTGATCGCGATCGACTTGATGGACGCTGCTGGCTGATCTGGGAACTCTTTGACCTCAGCGATGCCTGTTGTGTGTCGGGATGCTGCGCTGGTGGTTTCTGGGGAACAGAGAACGACTTTTTCGATACCCGGCGGCCATTTGGGTCCTGTTCGTGTGAAACCGCGAGGTCATCCGCAGCCGCTTCTTCCTGTTCCTGAAGAAGAGGTGCATTAGCGTGAAAGCCACCAGCAAGCAAAGACCACGAAGATGAACGAGGAATGGCGTACTTGTGTTTTCAGCACTGGCTTCAAGTACGTCCTGCAGCACAGTCGAGCGTTCCATCAAAACGAGAAAGAAGTAGCAGGGAAAGTCGCATGTATGAGAGGAGGAAGCACGTACAATTGACGTCCGCGATGGGAGAAGCACTTCTTGTTCGGCTGGTACCATTCTCTCGTATGTGAGTAGGCGAGCGTCCGTATCTTGACCTCTTCGTCGTCGTTTTCTTCGCGCTGCTGCTGTCGTAAAATCTCTTTCCGCTCGGCGTCTCGAATGGCTTCTTCTTCCGCAGCTTTCGCAGCCGCAGCAGCAAGCTCTTCTTGCTCGATCGCAAGTTGCGCTTGACGGATTCGCTCGGCTTGCTCTTCCGCGATTTGATCTTCAACTGCTCTTCTCGCTGCAGTCTCCATGGCTTCGCGCTGGAGTGTGATCCTAGCTTGTTGTTTTCGAAGCAGCGTTTCGAAAAACGACGTCATCTGTGGAAAAGGAGAGTCGTAGGAACCTTTGAGCGCGGACTATCGTGAAGCATCCGATTGGAGGCAGTCCTCGCCACTTACCAACGGTGCAACAGTGAACGAGAAGCAGTCAAGCGTGAGCGCATCAACGACTTCGTGCATCTGAGTGGTGCGAGGTGACGCGCAACCGTTCTTTCGCTTGGCTTGCTGCATCTCCTCATCGCCATCATCAACGTCCGAGTGGTCCTGACCGTCTCGGTCGTCCCGGACTAGAACTTCCTCCATGCTGCCATCGCTGCTTTTGACACCGTCTTAGCACTCCATGTCCACTACTAGATGACAATGTTCAGCGGAATGTTCTATCAACTTACGCCAGGATGATCTCTTCGCTACTCACGTTCTCTTCGTCTGGCATCGTCCCACACGATCGTCCTGTCACCACGAGGGACTCGAGTCCGTTCTCAGGACCATTCGCAGCACCGCCATGGTCAGTCTCTGGAGCAGGGAGTCTATGGATATGGTCATCGGATGCCTCTGCGAAGACCGCACTCCCCGTCACTTGGAAGTACGAAAACGTGCTTTGCCAATGTTGGAATTGCGGCGGTTTGCATAAGCGGACATGGTCACTCATGTGCATGTATGCTGGCATGCACGGCGCATCTCGTAGCAGCTCGTCTCCGCCTGACTCTGGCGCTGATGCGTCGTAAAGCTAGCATTCACATTGCCGTGGCAGGAGTTGGGAAAGCAACCACGATGGAGACAAGATACTCGCACATTTACTCACCTTGCGCTCTGTCGCTTGGAGCAGCCCCTGCATCCGCGTCTGAGCCTACACATTCCGAAAATGCAAAGACATCCCACATTGACATTAACCACAATTGAGAGCATGCCATTCTTCCAGCAAGTGCATGGTTTTGCAGGACCGTACCCGGACATTAAAGTCTTCAAATGCGTCGATGAGGTCCATGCCTCCTCCACCATCGTCGTCCTCGTCTTCATCATCATCTTCATGAACACCAGAGCGATAGAAGACGTCGTCGTCATCACCACTCTCTTCGTCACTACAGCTGCGGAAATGCGAGTGCTCGCCGTCTTCTCCTGCTTCATTCTCGTTTCTCTGAGACATCATCATATCGTTTCCAGTGTGAAGGAATGACCTTTCATGTTCCGTTTGGAAAATGACCTTTCATTTTCAAAAGGAATACCCATTATTGAAGGTCGTTTTTTTGACTAATTTCTTGTGGGCCACGTCGTTTTAGTTTGTGCGACTCTGGAAACGACATTTCGCATTCGGATTGTTTCAATGGGCACGAAGAGAGGACGCAGCAACGAGCATGCGTTCGCGGCGCTGTTCCCGCCGCTGCTTGCTGGTGCTCCAGGCACAGATATGCATCATATGCGTGACGATGGAGATGTGGACATCGGTGTGGACGACATTCTGCTTCCGCCCCTGGAGAAAGCTGTCGACGCGTCGATCTACCGCGCGCTGCAGCGATGGAACGAGTTTGAACCCGTGAAGGTCGAGTCGGCGCTCGGGTACATGGAGCGACTGAAAAAGTACCGAGCGATCGTGAGCGGTATGCTCTACCAGAACGACGACGGCTATGACGACGACCTAGGCGATGGCGAAGAAGTCGTTGGTGCTTCCGATACTAACGCTGATGTGAGTGCAAATGCTGATGCAGACGGAGCGACTGAAAACGCAAGCGCAAGGCGCAAGCGGAAACTTGCCGAAACAATGATGCGCAAGGAGAAGAAAACGCGGAAACGGGAGCGCGCGAAGCGCAGACAGCAGTTCGAGAAGCTTTGGCAGATTTTCCACTCGCTGCCAGCGGTCGACACTCTCCGTGCAGAGCGGATCCCCAGCGAGCGACTGCAGCAGTTCACCAACACCTACACCGCAAAGAAGCGCACGCTGCTGCAGAAACGGTCCGTAGGCGACACGAGAACCTCTATGAGCTTTGCGTTTGCGCGGCGTGCGCCTTCACGGTTCCCACATGCCAAGGCAGGCGAGGACGACCATGATGATGAGGAGGAAGGGGACGATGGGGAAGGCGAGGAACACAAGAAGACTTCGCAGGATGCGTCAGTGCATCGTAATCCGACTCGGATGCTGCGCGACCAAAACTTGCTGATGACCCGCGATGCAGATATCGCTGCTGCTCGGAATGCTGAAAGTGCAGCAGCAAAGGCAAACACAGATGAGCTTATCATTTGGCTGGATGTACTGCATCCGAGCAAAGATCCGGCAAAGACCCAGTCGTTCTTGGTGCGCGACTCGCAGACACTCTCGGACGTCGTGGACCTCATCGTGTGTGCATTCGACCAGCGGCTTGGCGACCACGACCGACACTCCAAGATGGTGTTCTTCGATGGGAGATTCTACGTGGACCGCCGGAACCCAGAGAACCTCGACTACGCTGATCCCATTCGCGCGTGGATACGAAAGTCGGCGACACGCATCGCCCGATACGGCGATCCCGGCGAAAAGACGACGTCGCTGGCGATGGAAGCCACGCGTTTCCGCGACCTCTCGCTCAACATCGACATGCCAGGACTGTACTTGCACCAAGGCGAATGCGAACATTTGATCCGAATCCGAGACGCTCGCTTGCCGCACGAACACGACGCCAAACTAGACACCGATCCCGAGGCGTTCCCGATGCGGCTACCCAACGCGCATCATCGCGCGCTGCGCAATTGCTTCGTCTGCCAGCAGTATAGTGCCAAGTTTATCTGCTACGGCGACCGCATGGGCATCTCGGACCCCATGTTTTTCTGCGATCGCTGCTACCGTGTCGCGCATTTTGACAGCGCAGGCAAGTTGGTTTACAAGGATTTCCAGGCATTCCCGTACATTCAAGATTGAAAAAAGAGAAAAGGCGTGAAAAGTAAAATATAGTATGGTGTGAGGATTGGAGAGTGCAGCCATGGATGCATTTATCTCTCTCGCTCTTTCTCGTGTTACACATTGTCGACAGTGTTGAGCGTGTTGTGCTGGTGCATCCGCTCCAAGGTCGGTGAACTAGCTGCTCGCCGAGCATCGGAAATGCCTTCACCCGGCAGGTCCGGCGACGTGGCAGCACCACCTAAAAGCCGTCTGCTGCTTCTTGGTGCACCAGTCACAGCGATCGATGGCGCCGCCTTCCCGTTAAGTCCTCCAGAGAGCGATCGGCTACTGGATTGTTGAGATAAGGATGCGCGAATGCCTGAAGTACTTGATGCGGAGGACGGTATGGCCGGATCGGGGCGAACAGGTTCGTCGGATAGAACGATACTGCTCACGCTTTTCGGGGAGTCTGCTTCGCCGTTGACACTCCCAATTAGAGCGGTCGCATTGCCCGAGCTACTGCCATTCCCACCGCTGTCAGGCAGCTCGACGAAGTCCACAAGGTACGTGTCCATCAAGCTCACGTTGGTGAAGCTCGCCTTCTTGTGGAACGTGCACCGAATGTCGGGCATACCCTTGACGACTTCCATGACGATCGGACTCACGAGCGTCTTCTCGGGGACTCCATTCGACTCGAGCTCGTTCGCCGTCAATGCGTCGGGTCCCCACATATCGTACCGCAGCGTCGTCGTACCAATCACGCCACCAATGATGTTGCCGATGTGGATCCCAATCCGCATTTGTAGCCGCTCGCCCGTGTTCGGATCTTGCACTTTGCGCACTTCTTTATGCATATCCCTGGCCATCGCAAGAAGATCGCGGATGTGGCTGCGGATGTGCATTTGGAATTTGTGCTTCAACGTGCTCCGGCGAGAAAGCGCACTATGCGCTGTGCGCTCAGTCGTGGCTAACACCTGGTCAATGGCTCCAAGAGGGAGCACGCGACTGCTGGCTCCGCGAGTGGGAGCCAAGCTATTACTCCCCACGCCTGCTGCCCCCATGACGGGACCAAGACTCATGTCCACATAAGGCAACCCGGATACAATCACATATGCGTCTCCGATCGTCTGCATCTTGAACACGCCGTGTTTCTCGGTAAGCTTGTCAAACGCGCAAAACAGCGACGCCAAAATGTTCACCACTTGCGCTGTGTCGGCCTGCGACGCGATCGACGTGAATCCTTTGATGTCCGAAAACAGAATGCCCACTTGCTGGTGCTGGTCGCACACTGTCTCGCCTTCTTTCAGCCGCATCACCACGGCAGCAGGGAGCATTTGGTAGAGCAGACGATCCGCATTCATGGTTTCGATCTGAGTACGCGTTTTCAGCCAAATCTGCCGCCGCGTAAAGAACTCGACACTATGGGAGGCGATGAAATTCGTGATCACGGAGAGATACGTCAACACAAGCGGATAGCTGGTCTTGAAGTTGCTGTTGAACTTGGCTGCATCTTGCTGGTACATTTGCAAGCTGATGAGACTTGTTGCCGTGACTACGACCAGCGCCAAGAGGTTGAACGACACGGTATGGCGATGCAGAATGGAGCCCCCATTTGACACGACAAACATGGCAAGCACGATGTCGAGACACAAATTCACATACCGTGGGGACGTGTCGATCTCCATAACGTAGTTGAGGCGCCAAAGCAGAGCTTCGCTGACGGTGAAGCAGACCAGACCAATCAAATAGAGTCCGACCAGTAGGTTGCGCAGCTTAAACTCCGAGCAGTCTGGCAAATCCAGACGAGCACGGCGAGCGAAACATACTGCCACCAACGCATACAAGCTGCGGATTAGTAGCATGACCACATATGTCGACGCCGAAATGGTCTTGCCCGCGCCATCACCGTAGGCGGTTTGCAACAGCTCAAGTGTCAGATCGCGCAGGCAAGTAAAGAGCGCATACAACGCCAGCAAAAAGAGCGTCGTTCGAGCCCCTTCCACGCGGTCTGAAAGCGTGCTCTCCAAATACCTGTGCTCCATCTCTTGCTCTTTGAAGTACAATAGCAACAACCGGATCTCAGAGAGCATATCTTCTTCCGCGCTCGAGCTCCCTCCAGCCTTCCCATCGAACTGACTGGACGGCGAGGCTCCAAAGAGAAGACGGATCGGATCGTACTTGGCCCAACGTTTCTTGGCTTTCTGCACAATTTTGTTGCGGGTTGCGCTCAGAAAATCTGGCTCAAACGCCTTCCGACCGTTGTGCTCGGAGATGATGAGCGAGTCTCGTTTCATGATGTGCTCCAGCTGTCCGAGTACCGCCATCCGTGCAAGCTCACTCAACGGCTCGCCAACCATGTATGTCGTCATGGACCCTTTGCCCTTCACATCGATTTGCCGTTCTTCGAAACGGAAGTGACCAGCGAGTTTCTTGTACGTGACTTGAGAAACCTGGCACCGCCCTGTGACACCAGTCGATTGCATTCGAGATGCTGTGTTGACCGTGTCACCGAACAACGAGAACTGCTGCTTTTTCATTCCGACAAGACCGCTCACCACTCGTCCCGAGTGAATTCCGATTCGCAATTTGATCCCATTCCCATTGGACGCGCGACACTTGTCTAGAAAACCAAGCATGTCAATCGCCATGGAGACAGCCCGGAGCGCTGCCTCTTTGCCGCGGTCTTTCCCCTGGAGTCCTGCACATGCCATGTATGTTTTCCCGACGGTCTCCATTTTCCGGACGCCATGCTTTTGGCAAATTTGGTCAAAAAGCGAATACACACGATCGAGAAGGGAGACCACTTCCGTCGGTCCAAATCGGTTCACGAAGGACGCAAAATCCGCAATATCGCAAAATAGAATCGTCACATCCTTCTCATCCTCGCTGATGAGCGAATCGCCCTTTTGCATTCTTTGCACGACATGCTCTGGAAGCATGTTTTTCAGGATCTGCGTCGAGCGCTTTTGCTCGATCAAGAGCGAGCGACTTTGCAGGAAATCTCGACGCATCGTGATCTGCAGAGAGTAGCAAGAGTACGCGCCAAAGGAAATCACGAACGCCAAGTACAGCGCAAACAACAGCAAATCCGAAAGGTCCTGGCTGCTCTCATCTTTAATGCCAACCTTGTCTGCCAGTAGGTAGAACGCAAAGTTGTAGATGGACAATATCAGCGCATAGAGGAACTTGACGCGAATCACCACGAAGAGCACGATTGGATACAGCGCCGCAGCAAATTTCCCGGTGTCCGAAATTGTCAGTGTCAGCGCCATACCGATCGCGCAAAACGGTACAAGGATCGCACTTTGATAATACTCGACAAAGAACTTCGTTCGAGCGATCCGCATGTACACCACATCGCAAATGAAGAAGCCCGCACGAATCCAAATGTACGAAGACTCGCCTTCCCAAAAGTACTCGTAGAGCGCATAGAGTGGGATCACAAACGCCAAGATCTTCAAGCAAAGGATCACACGTACTCGCTCGCGGAGCGCAAACGTGAGCTCATATTCATTCTCGAGTGTCAAGTGCTCTTCGCCCATAAACTCCAGAGTTAACGGGTGAACACTTGGCTGGATGTTTAATGCGCGTGAGCTTTGGGCGTCGTCTTCGTTCAAGATCGGGTCGGGCAAACCGATTTCTTGAGCTAGCTCACGCTGCAGCGCAATTAGCTGTTTAGACAGCTCGTCATGCTCGGTAGGTCGATCGAAATCGCGGAACTTCTGGCTCCACTCGCCGTCCAAGAGAGAAGACGCGAGTTCCGTTCGACCTGGCGGACCATGGGCACCATGGATTGGATCATCTGAGCGGATCGAAGAAGCCTCAGCAAACTTCGTTGTCCGCAGATTGGAGATTGAGAAATCATCGTGGTTCAGCTTGCTACTGGTCCCAAGTTCACCGAGACCACTATCGATCTCTTGGATAATGTCATTGCTGGACGGAAGATACATCTGCTTCAGGTACATTATTGCGAAGTCGGGGGCGACGGACGTGACCGACGTAAACACCACCAGTATCCAGTACGTTGTCTGCGGGAATAGCATTCCGCCGATGCCATAGAAATCTCGAAACACGTCGAAAGTGGAGAAAATGCTGTACACCCGCGAATACGATGCGACGAAGACGAGAAACGCCATGAAGCCACCCACTAGCGAGATATAATGAAATCGCCCCCATCGATGCAGCCGCTGCATTGCCAACGATGCTCTCAACGTCACGGTTATGACCAATGCGCCGTAGACGGTGGTCCCATCCGTAAACAGTCCGTTCGCGTGACCTTCAGACGAAGATATCCCATCCAACGCGCTCATCGTGAAGAAGAACACGAGCAATGAGTGCATCAACGCATTGAGCACCCAAATGGCCAGTCGCTTTATGCTCAATTCGCTTCTCTTCAGCGAGCTTCGATACACAAATGGATGCTGCAGCACTGTGGAGTCCCGGATGTCTTCGTCTGCGATGCCGAGCACAAAAATGGGGAGCACAGTATACAGAACGTTCCACCCGACCATCAAGTAGGATTCATACAACGTTTGGCCGGAGTATGCGTTCCGTAAGGAGAAGACAAATAGCGTCATTATCAGCGCCATGTTCTTGTAGAACGAAAACAGGATGACTCGAGCAACACGACGATGATTCCAACGACCATGCACCAAAAGCAAGCGAGACAAGTTTCTGAATGTCGCAATCGCGAAATCTGCAGCTCGAACAGCTTGCATGCCTTCGTGTCCATAAATGCCAATCCCAACATGCGCTTCTTGGATCATACTCACATCATTCCCGCCGTCGCCTACTGCTAGTGTCAACGGCGAACCTGGCGCGGATTTCATCAACCCAACGACTTGAGCTTTCTGCATCGGACTTAAGCGGCAGGCAACGACGGAGGTGCACTGAGTAGCGAGCTCCATGAATAGCTCGTGGGAAGGGATCACCGGACTACTGTCAGCGATCGAAGGTCTTGCTGAACCATGTCGGGATGCAACGCGCTGGCTGCGACCTATTGTGGATGAGGGGTGGTGATCGTGCTGGCCGGGGATCTGGAGAGGAAGGCTGCCTGCCGACTTGGTCGACGCAGATTCGTTTATGAGGAGCGCACTGCTCATATGTCCGGCTTCCCTGTCTTCTCCAAATGCATCCAAAGTGGCGGCGCTAGTCCTCTCAGTGGTGTTTGGAGATGACGCAGCGGATGCAGGCGACTTTGATGATGGTGTAGTCAGCACATCAGCCAGAAGAAACTCGAGAGCTTCGCCATTAATGACTAGCGATATGTTTCTCGTCGCGACACCTGGAACCCAGATGCCTTCGCGCTTCAATTTCCGCCGTGCGTTCGCGATTTCGTCGAGACAGTCTTGCTTGCTCTTCCCTTTTATAATGATCATCTTGCTTTTCTCGCTGATTAAGCCGCACATGTGGCCAACAGATATAGCCGTTTCGTCTTTATCGCCAGTGAGCATCCAAATGTTCACACCTGCCTGGGATAACTGGTCGATGCACTCTTTCACACCATCCTGCAAGAGATCCTCCACGCCTGTAGCTCCCAGTAAATAGATCGATGTCTCAATCTTCTTCGCCACTTCAAGGCACGAATGTTCGCGGTCCGAAAGCGACTTTCTTGCCAGATCGTACTCGCTCTTCCATTCCAAATACTCGCTCTTGGACAATGTTTTGAACCCGAGCAACAGGGTCCGCAGCGCCATCGCTGCAAAGTAGTGAACGTGCAGCCCGAGCTTACTGATATCTTGAGCGTTCGCGGCATTTGCAAACATAACCGTATCGGCTCCTTTCGTGAAAACGAGAATATCATCTTCGTTCGCCGCTGTCTCGCCATACTCGTCGTCGCGTCCACCAATACCATCGTCGTCGTTTGCCAAAGCGCACTCCAGTTCGGCCAAATTATCTTTGCTCTCTTCAGGTGAGGAAGGGGATTTCCGGTGCCTTCGTCGCTTTTTATGCTTTCGCTTCGTTAATCGCTCGGGATCATCTGCATCATCCTCGTCGTCGCAAAGTGAGTGGATTTGTTGTACAACCACGGACATGCACTTCCTCGTGCTGTCAAACTCATTCAGAGCGAGCAAGCGATACGTTTCTGACTTCCCAAACAATTTGATGTGAATCAAGTCGCCGTCGCGCTCTTCGTAGATGCACTTGAATTCGATTGCTGCGTTCAAGAGCGCAACTTCATCAGGAGACGAGCCGAAATATTTGCGCTCGTACTTTGCTGATAAAGGCGGGTCATTCCACAGAAAGGAATCGGCAGCCTCCAGCGATCCGTTCAGGGTATTACAGCCTCCGATGTGGCTCAGCCCATGTCCATCGCTACCTAAATTAGTCGAACTCGATGATCGGTCGTCGCCTCGAGTTGCTGCTCTTGCATTTTCTTCAATCGCCACAGACGCGGAATGACACAGTAGCAAACAGCGGAAGAACGGGCGAGCTAGTTCCAGCGAGTGTTGCTCCTTCCCCATGTACCTCGACGGATTCTCGATCATATTTACAAGATGGTAGTACGGTCTGAGGTCTTTTTCGGACAACGACGCTTGCTTGACTATGCGCCTGCCCTCGGACCCTCCATCGCGACCGCTTGAAGACAGTTGCCCGGAACTCGCAGTAGACGGAATACCTGGAGTCCTAGTGGCCGACTCGTTGCCCGCTAACCCATCACCAGCTGCTTTCGCCAATCGCCGTAACTTCATGCTGCTCCCGTCGTAGATGATGCCTCCGATGCTGCAGACTTTGAAAAGCATTTGGTTTTTCGTCAGTGTGCCAGTTTTGTCGGTGAAAATGTACTTGATTTGACCCAAGTCTTCATTGACATTCGAAGTCCGTGCTGTCACACCAAGACCACTGTCTGCGCACTTCATCTTCGGATCGTTTTCAATTCGCCGCGCTTGGTACCACTTCACCACTTCGAGGCTAATATACAATGATATCGGCACCATGTTGTTGTACAGGATCAAATATGTGACCCAGGCTTCCAGAAAATCTGCAGCTCCAAACATCTTGACATACGGAAATGCAGCAGCATAACCGGCACTTTTGTGCACTTTCGCTGAGAATAGCGACGCCTGTACTGAACTGATGAAGCATACTCCGAATAGCACTGCGAAGATCAGAAAAATGCACCGGTTGGCAGTATGGTCGAGGCGACTGAACTTGGATGGGATGGCTTTCATATTCTGAACCAGTTTCGTGTCATTCCCAGCTCCTACAACCACTCCAATCACCCATTTGGTGTTGCACAGTTTCATCCCACGCAATAAAACGTTTTCGATGTTGATCGGGATCTCCTCGACGTCGGGGAGTGTGCCACGGGGATTACTTTGCATTTTCGATTTGAATGGCTGCTTTTCGAGCCGTGTCAGCGCGTCCATCTTCGCCTGTTCACTTGCATACGACAGTCGAAGCACACCATCAAAGCTGTAAAGGCGTTTATTTGGCAGCTCGCAACGGATCTCGGAGTGTATGGTCGTCCCGAAATCCACGACGCTGTCTGGACAAATGCTACTCCACTTCATGCAATGGCGAACTTTCAGGTTGGACTCGCCGTCAAGACTCGACGTTTCGCACATGGCTTCAGCGTCTTCTTGACTTGAGAAAAGCAGGACGACGTCGGCTGGGATCTGTTCTTTGTCGTGAATCTTGATCACGTGTCCCACGCGAAGATTTTTCCAAAACACAGGCTGAAACAGCAATGCACGCGAGGAACCTCCACTCGATCCAAGCGGAGCAGGCGTATGCGCCACTTTGTTACTGGACTGGTCTGCCGTCTGGTTTTCGGATGTGGCACCAAAGACCTCGGCTTTCTGGTGGTTTACTAGGTAGTCCTGCTGGTGCCGCAGCTTATCTTCCATGCCTTCCTTGACCATTGTAGCGAAGAGCACGATCGCGAGCGGTCCAATCGTCGAGTACTCGTTTGTCGGCGACAGATCCGTGCATAACTGCAGCAGCGAGATGATCAAGAAATAAAAATTGGCCACACGTCGAAACTGCTCGAAAAGCGACTTTGCCAGGAAGTTGAACATTGTGTACTTGGACGTGCACACGATGTTGGAGTGGTACGGCTCGGTGTTGTACTTCTTCTCGATGTAATTCGCATACTCGTGCGTCCGAAGCACATCGTTGATAAACAGCACGCGGCTTTTAATCTGCGAGGACGCTCGTGTGAGCTGGTCTGCGTCGGTGAGTTCCTCGCCAGGCACGCTGCGCACTCTATTCCACCCCAAGATCCGTGAGAGCAAGCTCACGTTGGGCTTCGCCGTCGACTGAGGTTTCGCGGAAGGGACAATGCCGGTTGACGACGCGAGCCCTTCGGTCTCTAAGCGGAAAAAATGCGGCGGGAGCGCCATTGGAAGCAAAACGAAGCAAGCAGAGACGCGTGAACCTCGATCCGCATGCACTGAACGACTCGGTCAGTCGGTCTTGAACACCACACACACACAGACGCAAGCAAGCACACACACACTCGTGTGCGCTGGTAATAAACCTCCTCCGTCAATACAACCACGAGACAAAAGTCGTCGTCGATGCCGGAGTTTCTCTTCCTTTGCGAGGATTGGTTTTGCTTCTTTCCGTCCGCCCACCGACCAATGTTGTTTCCTTCTTCTATATATAAACGTCCATGGCGCTTTCGATCATCCACCGCGTGTTTCGCTTGCTCAACCGATCCCGGGCGTCGTAGATTCCGAACAGTCGTAGGCATGCATGCAATCCCTCGATGCGTCTGATGCGATATTTTCCCTGCCGGTCACACATGTGCGTATAATTAGATCGCATGCTGACTGCCACGCGCTCGCTTCGATTCCGCATTTTCCCTCCATTTCTTTTTTGAAACGACTTTGGATGCAGCAATTGTGCTTAAAAATGGGACGAGTCAGTCGTTTATGGACCTGTCTACAAAGAAGATCTGATAAAGTACGAATCGTACTTACGGAAGACTTTTTCCCCTCCCTCCCATCATTTGATTATTTCCGATTTGAGATGTTCTTGTAAGAAAAAAAGAGACAAAAAAGTCGGTATCAGACTCAGATACAGACGAATCAATGGCATGTTCCCACATTTCGTCACGTCACTTCCTCAAGAACATAAACAGCATGCGGAAAAGCTCGACCGAAGACTCGGCGATGGCGCTGAAGGAGAGCCTCATGTCGATAATGGATATGTCGCCACCAGCCTCACCCCGCGACGACAACACCGAGGTGCTGGCGGACACCCCACTGGAGCAGGGACGCGCTGACCTCGACGAAGAAGGCGACGCCTTCGGTCAAGAGTTTAACTATGAGCAGTAAGAGAGGTGTCTTTCTTTCATCGTTTGTTCGTTCACTGTGTGTGGGGCGACGACCTCCATGCGTGTCTACTATTCAATTCGGCGCTCATAACGCAGCGTCCATGACGCGCTGATCTTGTGTATGCGCTCAGAGCGTTCAGTTTTATGACGGGACGACGTCTTCAAAGGAGATACCGAGGCGTCTACAAAAAGGTACCACCCATTTCCTGCTGCTGCACATGTGCAATACGGTGTAAGATATTTCTGCGCATGCGCACACTGTCGTATTGAATAACTGCGCTACCTGTTGTTGTTGCATCGCAGTATTCGTTTGTAGCGCAACTGGTGACGTGGTTCATGGTGATCTACATCTTGCTGGTTCTTGCAACGCTGTCGATAACACCTGGAGGTACGGGAAGTTTGCGGATGCCACGTTGGCGCTGTTCCACAAGCTGTACGCTAACCGCTCTCTCCTTTCAGCTGCGACCTCGACGGATTCGACCACAGCAAATACGTCGGATGAGCTGTTTTACCTCGTGATTATCATATTCGTCATCTACGTCATCGTGCAAATCGCGTTGATTGTGCAATGGCTCATCTACTGGGTCATCTTCGCAGAAATGCTCACGTACGCGGTGACGGGGAGCGTTCACGCGCTGTTCTGGCTTGATGACACTATCAGTGATTCGGAAGCAGATGCGCGTGCTGCAATCCTGGTATTGCTCATCGTGCTGGAGGTGCTGACGATTGTGGTGTACTTGTTCACCCACTTTGTGTATCCTTGGATGGTCCGGAACAACAAGCTGAATAGTGCCTGGTGGTGGACCGTTCGGGCTGGTCCACAGTCCAACACGCTGACATACCGCTCTCTGGCACGGATCTACACACCCAAGCGCGACTTGGTCAAGTACTGCGGCGGTCTTAACGCAGAAGGACAGCCACACGGCTACGGTATGTGGTCGGACACATCGTTCCATGGCGAGCGATTGACGGGACAATGGGAAAACGGGATTCCGATCGGTCCGTTCCGAAGCTTTGAGCACGGGAGCGGATACTCGTTTGCGAACATCCGAATCGGGTTCTGCCACAATCGAGGCGAAGCAGCGAGTGACGGGATTGCTTTCTGGCCCAAGCACTCGAGCTCAGGCATTCATTGGGGTGTCGCCAGCGTAGAATGCTCCGTTTCGGGTGGCTTCTTCACCTTTTTGCCGTCTGTCACACATTTGACGCCATCAGACACCCCAGATGCTCCCCAAAGCGCTTCCGATTGTCTTTCTAAGCTAAGAACTCCGACCGACGATGTGGTGTTTAGCCATAAACCCGTGGACAAGAACCCCGCGAGGTTCCAGAAAATGCGATCGTCAAAGAGACATGCCTTCCAAGAGAGCTCCGCCCCAGTTCTGGAAACCCAAATCTCGGTCGCTGGGAAAGAAGCCCTGGTTCTTCTGCATGGATACAACTGCTCGCTTGATTACGGACTGAATCGTCTCGGCCAGCTTCTCGCGTTGGGGGACTTCCCTTCGTTTATCCATCCGTTTGTGTTCAGTTGGCCAAGCGGCGGTGCGCTCGCATATTTCCAAGGTACGTTGATCGTGCTTGCTCAATGTGTGTCGTTGGTTGCGCGATGTCGTGTGCTGATCGCATTGTTGTTTTCGCGCAGCTAAACAGATTGGAAGCGAAAGTGAGCGGACTGGGAACGATTTCCACGCATTTTTGCGCAGCCTTGTGGACGCTGGGTACACTACGCTGAACATCATTGCGCATTCCATGGGTGCGCGTATTTTCTTCAACTGCTTGAATCGGGGTCAGTTGGATGAAGTCTTGCGGGTACGTTTTTGCGCGTAGCGACGGTGCGTCACTTTCAATGCCGTCGCTTTGACACTTTTTCGCTTGCTGTGAACAGCCAGTGAACAGTTCTGAAACCACAGAGAAGATGACGCTCTCGACTCTCACGTTCTGCAACCCGGACTACGATCGCAATGGCTTTGTCGCGTATGGTGGAGGTTATGACCGCGCGCGACGTTTCTGCGACCACATCACTTTGTATGCAGACGCGATGGACGGCGCATTGTTTTACCTCGAGTTTTTTTCGAAGAAATCGCTTTGCAGTCCGCGGAATTATTCGCTCGGCAAACGCGGGTACATGATACATCGCGATGCCTCCGAGAACGATCTCGTAGGTCGTTCGAACGACACGATTCTTGGATGGCGCGAAACGAACCTGACTCCTGCAGTTGACATGGATGTCGCGATTGCGACAGTCAACCAGAATGCCGAGTTCTCCGGTGTCACGTCGTTTGCGTACAACCGCGCACCAATCACTCGCCGAGTGGAGGATGCCCACCACGTCATTCGCGATCGCGTGAAAGGCGATCTCGACACAGATGCCCAGCTGCAGTATTTGGACATGGACGTGATCGACACGACGTGGATGGACAACAATGTGCATGCGATCCGCCACAACTACTTCAACCTCAACCCGACCATTGTAAGTGGCGCATGCTTTTTCACGTGGTGACAAAGACTGACATCCTGACTGCCCAACATTTGCTTGACTCTAGGTTGACGACCTTCGCCATCTCATCGTCGGCAAGAAACGAGCGCGCGCGCGTCCAGGGCTTTTACAGACGACATCTGCAGACAATGTGTACATTTTCCTCGTCGCTCCCTCGCATGTCAAGAACAAATGAGCGCGTTGCTTGATTCCGTGTTTGAAAGTTGTCGAAAGAGGTTTTTCTTTTTTAACGACTGTCGACTTTCATGCGCACTTATTGGAACGCGAACCTAACGAGTGTTTTGTGTTGAGAGACGTACTTAGCTGAGAATCCGCACTTACCAGGTGTGCGCACCTAGTCGATGCATTCCGTACTTGATCGAGACCTCGCAGTATGCGTTTCGCAGATGTTCGTTGCGACTGTGAGCGAGAGGAAACGCCGCATCATCCAACTCAGCAACGAGCCAAATACAAAAGAAATACCCCCACGCACGAGAAGGACGCGGAAGAGACATCGCGGCAAAGATCCTCCTCATCAGCTCACACACGAGTGCGTACTACGCAAGCGGAGCAGCAGCCACTCGCGCGTGCAGCCTTCGGTGATCCCGCTTCCCTCGCTGCGAGTCGTTGTACAGCTCGCGGGATCAAACCCTCCCAACACAGCAGCACTTCAACTTCAAAACCCCTCTTTCCTCATGAGTTGGACGTCGACGACAGGGTATTCGCCTACGATCCTCAAGAAATCTTCGTCTGTGGGGCTGGTCACAGGTGGCGGCAACGGCAGTGGTGGGAGTGCGAGCAGCAATGCGAGTGTGGGCTCCAACGGTGTGTTTGGATTGGGTTTGGAGAGCGACGTGTTAGCGAATGCAGAAGAGCAGGAAGTGATCGTCCCACTCGTGCTCTGGGATGAACCCCCGCAGATGGAAGTGTCGTGCCTGCATGTGCTACACCTGCCGATGTCTCAGCCGAGCCAGAATTCCAGCACCACGACACATGCGAGTTTCGTTCGACGCAACAGCGGCGGAACCAATGCAAATAAGAGCAGTGCGAACCTCCAGAAGGATGCGGCAGGTCTCTCCAGGCAAAAGAGCGCGAAAGAGGGCAACTCACGAAGCAACAGCAATGGCAGTACCGAGCTCGCGGGGCTTCAAATTCAGATTGTCGACGATGACGACGAGGGAGACGAGGCGATGTATCAAGTGTGCGTATTTGCAGGCACGGTCGACGGAGTGATTGTCTACTGGTTGTTTGAGCACGATGCTGTGGTTCAAGTGAACATGCTACTGTTTTCAGGCGAGGAGACGACAGAGTCTTCGTCTGGGAGCGGCTCGAGTCGGAGTAAAGGGGACTCCAGACAGCCCGTGCAAGGAATTATTAGCGGCACTGATGAGTGGGGACAGAGCATGCTGATTTCGGTCACAAGAGACGGGAGTGTAGCACGATGGCAGCTCCCGAACGGCATGTGCTCACACGCGAGCGGTGCTCTCGCGAAGCAATTAGCTCCGATCAAGGGGATGGAAATGTTTTGCAACAACCGATATGCAATGGTGTACTCGGAAGAGACGCGGATGATGGTTTTGGATACGTGGAAAATGAACCTGCTGTACTGCATGGACACGGCGCAAGAGCAGATTCGACGAAGCCTCGCTGTGGGCGAGCTGAGAATGCCGACGCTGAGGTCATGGAGCAACGCTTCGAAGAATCCAACTGGAGGAAATGCGAGTTCTGGGAAAATGACTGCTGACGGCCAAGGGGAGAGTTCATTCTCGTCGAGTCAATCATCGGGCTTCCCGAGCATGGCGCCAAATGGATCGAGCGCGGCGAACGCTTCTTCGTTTTCAGGGGTGAACATGCAGCATGTGATGGCGACTGGCGGAAGCAGTGCGAACAATAAACTATTCGGCAATGCATTGACTAGTGGTCAGCTGGCAAGCAACGTCCACATCTGGGATGCAGTGGTAGTCTCTCTCGGCGCAGAAGGTCTGGTGAAGTGCTTCTTGTGGTCAAAGCCTCGAGGCGGTGCAAGCGCTCCTGGAAATGTACTGGGGAGCTTCCAGTGGATGCAAGAGAGTTGCTGGGTTATTTCGTGGGCCGATGAAACCGACGATATCACTTGCTCACAAAGCACATCGTTGAAGGACGGCGACAACATGAACCCGCAAACAGCGTTGATGCGGTCCATCAAAAGCAGCTACTTCCCTCTAGCTGTGCACGTTTCGCCTGATGCCTCTCTGGTGCTCTTTGTTTGGAAAACGAAATGGGTGGTGTTGAAGCGCAAGTGGTTGTGTAAAATTGAGGCTTTGACGAGTGCTGGAAGCGCATCGCCTAGGAACAAAAACTCGAGCAAGTCAAAACCCAGTGTTCCTGTTGGGAGTTGCAAAATCCCACCGGCTGCGTTTCTTGGACGAGGTAGCGTTGAGCATGCAGACGGGGAGACTGGGAAGCAGTCCAGTGAGGCAGTGTACTGGGAGAATGGTGAATTTTTTGGCGACAACCACGTCATGTTATGGACGAACACTGGGCACGTCTTCCAATTCGCTGCTTGCGGGAACTCGATGAGCTCTGCGGGGAAGCTGTTCCTTTTCACGAAAGACCAAGACCAGTTTGTGCCCAGAAGCAATTTCAAGAACTTGACCGTGATCGAAAAAGGGCAATACATTGCGTTCTTGAACCAATGCGAGTGTTGCAGCAAGACTGGAAGCAAGAGAGCCAGCACAAGTAGGTCATCAAGGTTTAGCCAGCTGTGGAGTGTGAGTCGCGAGTCGACGTCGGGATTCACATCTTGTGTGCAGTTGTCTTCCGCCAGCGGTTCCTCGATTCCGTCGTCTCCAGCTTCTTCACCTTCGACGCAAACAAAGCTCATCCACATGTGCAAGCGGGGAAGTTTGGGTTTTTGGGACATATCGTCCAACAAGTACTCTTCGCCTCCGCGGATGACGAAGTCTCATGCTTTTCCAGTTCATTTATACGATCGAGTGAGGTTTTACTCGCTTGCTGACGGATTTGCAGGTAAAGACGGTGGCATGGGGAAGTCCGTGCCACGTGAAAATGAACTAGAAAAGAGAGGAGAGAGACGAGTTTGCTTGTCGCATTTGATGCTGGGAAGAGATGATTCCGGGTCATCATGTTCGTACGGCGACGCGCTTCGACTAGGAAAGCGACGGAGACGGCGCAGAACGTTGCAGGGCGTGGATGCCACTGGGGCGTCGCTAGCGACTGCAGCGAGTACTGGGGCGGATAGTCCTGTGGCGAGTGTGTTTTCCACCGCACTGGGTACGATTGTCGCCCGCGCTTCTCCTTCTCCCCTCGAACAGCGACGGGCGTCCATAGGATTCGGCGGGTCTATCTCCGAAATATCTTCTCGGTATTTAATGGATGTTCCTGTGATGGCGAAAGGGTTTTCGGATGGTAGCGTGGAGTTTTCATTACTCGGGAGACGACCCGCTGCTCAAGGATCAAATTTGAGTGGCGCCAGTTCTCAGGTGCATCTGCCTTGCCACACAGGAAGCGTTACGGCTGTAGCGCACTGCCATTGGGTTGCTCCAAGTGCATCCGGCATCGATTCGTCACCTTCTCCCCAGCTGCCACTTAATCGCGCGGCCACAGTGGAGAGTCCCGGAAATGGAGCGAGCAGAGCAACAGTAAGCAGTGGGATATACATGTCGGCGAAGAAATCAAAGACGTGGAAGCGCGGGACCCCAATTGAGGAATCCAGTTTGGCAAGTGACAGGAATCCGTTCTATCGATCTCGCTTCCCTGCTCCTGTGCAGCGTCGGAGCTGGTCAAGCCGTAATTTGAGTGTCAGTTCCGCAACCCAAGGTGGCAGTACCAGTGCGCACAACCTGCATTCTTCAGTGTCTGCGCCGTCGAGTCCAAGCTCATGCGCAAGCTCACGCTCTCCCACGTCTTTGGCGGTTCACTTTATGGTCTTTACTGGAGGAGAAGATGGTGTGTTGAGAGTCATCGAGCTGACGATTCGTCCGGTTGACTCCAGCTTTGTGTGCGAAGCGACGATCCTACAGCGATTTCGCAAGCATCGGGGAGCTATTACAGAAATCACCTTGTCGCCAGTGCGAGATGGAGGTAGCAGTTGGTCTGCCCAATGTCCAGAGAGGTTCGTTGCAACTGTGGGCATCGACCACAAGGTGACATTGTACGCACCGCTCTACGGCTACCACCCGAACAATCGGGGACCTGCTGCGCAATCGTCTCTCAAAAGCAGATGCGGTGTCGAGTGGGAGTGCATACTTGAGCTGGGCGAGCATCCTGACGCAATTTGTGATTTGGATTGGCATTTGGAGCGCGGTTTACTTTACGTCGAATGCGAAGATCGAATGGTTTATGTATGGAACACAGATACTGGCATTCTCGAACGATCTCTGCCAGCAGCGCTGCTGTATGACGGTGGAAATGCAGCAAGCGACGACAACTCCGATTGCGCAGTGCACAAGAAGGAATCGGTGGAGAGCTCTGATCTCGTGCTTGGAGACTCATCGGTGCATTTACTTAGGTTCGGAGTCATTCGAAGCGCGGAGCACATCAAGAGCAGCTGGAAATCGTATTTCTACGGACTGTCAAATGCCGAGCCGCCAATTTTATCAATGAAAGGGGACCAAGGATCTCCCCCGCGTCCAGTGTCACCGTATGCGATTGGGTCTATTGAGCTTTTGCTGCTGTCGTTTTTGCTTTCGTGGGGAGCGACACCAGAGATTGATCGAGCATGTCGAGAGCTGCTTGGACTGGACGCCCCTCACTTGCTGTACTCCTGTGCATTGCGGGATGGAGCCTCCGGCGCATTGACGATTCCAGTGCCATGGAAATCATCCGCAAAGTATAAATCGCGGTCGGTGTCCAATTTGTTCGCGCCATCTGTGCATTCGTTTGTGCGCAACTGGCAACACTCTTCGGCTTTGTCGGCGAATCTTGCGCTCGGCATTGTATCGCTGTGCATGAATCTGATGGAGCACAAGTACTCAAAAGGTGGGAGCCATTCTCAGCAGCAGCACTCGCTTACGCTGCCGTCATCGCCCAAGAACAAAGAGGAGTTTCACGTTCTTTGGAGCCAGCTAATCACACAGCACTCGGTTGTCTTGCCCGACTATGTTCCTTGCTTTCGGGAGCCGGCGCTCGAGTACCTTGCGAAATTTGGGTTCAATCCGTGTGATTACACGCAGCTGGCAGCACGAGCATTGCTAAACGGAGTGATCAAGCGGCTCCCGTCGGGCTCACGGAGCACACTCACGGCGGAGTATTCCACCAAACTCCACTGCGAGATCGTGCGGTTGGAGGTGGATACCGGGAGTAAACTCAATGGCTCATCGTCCGGAAACGCCATTGACTTCGCGCTGGTGGTGTCACGTCTCGGGTCCCTGGTCATCTTGCTCAGTATGATCGGCACGTGCTACCCTGGCGAGATTTCTCCGGCTGGAGCTCGCGAGGTCTGTGACATCTTGGTGTATCTGCTCAAAGCCCCAGCGCAACACATTGGATCTGTATCTGCGGAGCTTTTGACGAAAGGGCTGATGCTCTTTCGCCCGCACCTCGTGGATTTATCGTCGCTCATTGTCCAGCTTCTGCTGATCGACATGCGGGAGAAGCAGCGGAACCCTGATGGAAGCACGAGTCCCGTGTTCGGCAGCAATGCGAGGGTGCTAGCAAATGGCGGGAGCAATGCTTCGCTGAGTTTACTGATCGAGTTGGGTGCGTGCGAGTCGGCTTTTGTTCTCGCGCTACTGCAGCAGGAGATGAACAACAACGACCGACCTCACGCATTCCGGGAATGCGTCTTGCTGTACTTGACGGAGCTGATCAACACGCACTATTTGCTCATGTTCCGCCACTTGCCAGCGGTCGTGGACACGATCATGTGCTGTTTGGACCCAACGAAACCCGATCGACGCAAACGGTGCCTTGAACTGAGTACTCGCTGTCTTCATAACCTCGTTCGGCGATTCCCGATGATCGATTTCCACAAAGAGACGCAGCGGTTGGCGATCGGAACGATGGAAGCGGTGATTCTGATTTACGATCTGCGCACTGCGACAAAATGGCGAGTGCTCGATGGCCACTCATCTGCTATTTCCGCGATTGGGTTCCGTGTCGATGGTCAAATCCTGGTTTCGTACGCTGCGCGCGAAGGCAGTGTCCGCTGGTGGAACAGTGGCAATGCTGGCATATTTGGCGGGATGCTGAAGATGCAGCAGTCGTGCTTGAAAGAGCACAAGCTGGATATTTTGAAAAGCAGCAGTGCGAGTGCACCATCATCCAGTGGCGGGGCAAGCGCCGATCTCAAGCAAGTTATTCAAACGTGTCGGTTCCAGTTCCTAACACTCGCAGAGCCATCGATCAAGGCATCAAACAGTGCGGCAGGAGAGCTGAAGGAGAAGAAGATCTTGAGGTTGACGCGAGAAGATGCGAGCCAAGTCCAGTTCTTATTGTAGCGCAAGGTGCTTAGTGTTGGGCAAGTATGGAGCAGCTCCAGTAGGAGAAAGTGCAGCATGCGTGTCAGGGGAAGCTGCCATAATCCTCAATTGGATCCCGTGGTTTTCGCGTTGGATGCACGTTCGTCGTCACCATGTTGGCGTTTGTGTGCTCTTTTTTGAGTTTGTTGCTGCATTGCAATGTTGAATGGAGATTCGATTGCGCACATATCCGCGAAACGACTGCACCAAAAAAAGCGCGAATATCGGAGTCTGATCGTGAGTCTGTTTGCCGACCAGACCGAATGTTCGCTGAAAGATCTCCACGATTGTGTGCGAGATCAAGAGTTGCATTTACTGTCGGAGCCCTTTTTGTTTGCGATAAACCTTCGAGAAGGGGTACGAAATGAGTAAAAGAGAGACATCTGAGTCACCAAAACCTTCGTATTTGTTGCTACCGTGTAGTAAGGGCCGTGTGGTTTGCAGGTTTTGGACTCAGCATCCTGGGTATGCAATTACAGAGGTTGGCGCACTTTATTGATGACGCGAGTGGAGTTCCGTTGCATCGCTTTTCATTCTCACAATTGCGTCGCTGAAGCACCGACGAAGCAGCCATTTGGTATTCGAAGAAGACAGCAGACATGGACGGCCACCGCCACCGCGACGCCGACGAAGAAGCGCTCCAGGCGGCGCTGCTGGAGTCCGTACAGTACGTAGCGCACTCGAGACTCGTCTCGCTCCGTCTTAGCTGACAGTCGCTGTGGCATTGTTTGTGGTCACCAACATTGTTCCCTTTTTGTATGTGTGAAACGCCAGACCCGACTACTTGGCGGAGATCCTGCAGGCGGAATCCCAGCGTGGAGAAGCACATCCCTCGCAAACGCAAACTGCTGCTGCTCCCTCTGCTGCTCCCTCTGCTGCTCCCTTTGCGGCGATAGAGGAAGATCGAGAGAAGAACAGTGAGGGGTCTGCGGACGAAGGCGCAACCGCGAAGAGCGACTCGGACGCGGAGGATCTGGCCGCACAAGTGGACCATTTGCTGCAACTGAGCGACGAGGGTGGTGAGGACGAGGTGGAGGCAGGTACGGATATGCGGATGGATCACCCGCAGTGTGGATATCTGGGACTCACAATGGTGTTTGCTGTGTTTGGTGTGATGGAATAGCGAATCTGCACCACGTTTTTCTAAATTTCGCCGAGTACTTGATCATCGATATCCTCAAGTATCTGGACGAAGACTCGATCGGCAACTCGTTGTGCTCGTGCAAGCGGCTGCTGCATGTGGGTCGGGCGGAAGACCTCTTTGAGACGCTGTGTCGGCGCATTTTCCCCGTGCAATGCCCGAAAGTCGCGGTCGCCGCCGCCGCGGATCGATTTGCGCTGCGGAAATTCCGCACGTGGTTCGATATGTTCCATGAACGCCCTCGAGTGCGCTACAATGGCTTCTATTGGCTGAAGATCTCATACTACAAGAAACCGGAGCTCAACATGTGGACCGAGATCGTCCCCGGCACGATTTTGCAAGTGATCTACTACCGGTATTTTTCCTTCCAACGCGATGGCACCGTGCTGTATGGCATGCTCTTCAAGCCGCCGCACGAAGCCACACCAGTGCTTCGCGAGCGACGCAAGGACGTGTACGTGGGGAGATACCACGTCGAGCGAGATGAAGTGTTTGTGAGTGTCCCGACGAGCCACAGCGTTGTGGAGTTCCGCTTGAGGATCAGCAAACAGGGGCGAGGCAGGAACGTGAAGCTCATCCTCGCAGAGCACTATTCGTTCTCGGAGCCGGATCGCACGGGATGGGTGGACTACTACGACACCGCAGAGGAAGAGTTCCAGTACTACCGCTCGTGGAACCTTTAAGAAACGCTCGATGAGCGAGGTGGCGTGGAGATGCAAGATGGTATGAGTTGAAGCATGAGGAGTGTGAAAAGAGGAATAAGAGAGAGAGAATGAGAGTTGAGCAAGATGGCTCGCGCAGAGCAGTCTGTGGTGTAATATAGCAAAAAAGAGAGAGAGATGGGTGGGTGAGTTTGCATGCAGTTGTGGTCGACCACCGTTTCAGCTTTTCTGTTCTCCATGGATTCCCCCAACTAGGATCGCGGTTTCTATTTTCAGCAGGATCGGTTGATTTTGGACCCAGAAATAGTCAAAAGAAGAACCCAGAGCGCGAGGTTCGGAGACTCGAGCGATGTGCCATTTTCAAGTTTGCTGCTTGCATTTCCAGCAGAGCGAAGAACAGCTTGCGAGAGAGAATCGACGTGGAAAGCAACCGACCGTCTCCCAAATGGCTCCAATCGTAAATGCACGCGCCAAGAGCGACAACAACAACAGCGACCACGGTGTGGAAAAGAGCACCAGTGGCAACAATCGCGTGCGAACCACTCTTTCAAGAGAGAAAGCTGTGCCAGCGAGGAGCAGCAGTAGTGTGCTGAAGAAAGAAGATCCTGCGAAGAAGGTAGCATCTGCACGTTCGAGTTCGTCCGGTGGTTCATCTCGAAGTCGCGATGTCCCAGTCGCTTCGAAGCAGCAGAAGCCGGAGACGAACACGACGACCCAAGCGCGAAGAGATATCAAAACTCCACCTTCCGGAAAACCGACTGCGACGACACCGGCTGCTGCAGGTGGGAACGCGGTTAAAACGCACCCATTGCCATCGGCAGCGCTGCACAAGCACAAGCAGGCGGCTGTTTTCACGTCCGGCAAGAAGAAGCACAAGACGTAAGTAGCAGCGCTGGCAGTGTCTCCGACCTGGTGCCTTCACCACTAATCAGACACTACTTTGTGACATGCTCTAGCAACTTTGGAAGCGCGTACGATTCGGGCTCGATCCCATGCCGCATCAACCACGGAAGCATCAAGAACGCGCTGCAATGGATCAAGGCGCCTGAGAGTAAGCGAACCTAGCTTGAGTGACTTCACACCTACTGTCCGAGGTGCATTCCCACTGACAATGCGTGCTGATGTGCACACACCAGCTCTGGACTTCAACCCGTTGTTGATCACGTGCGTCGAAGGTTTCCAAGAGGTCGAGCACCCGTTTGTGTTCCTTGCGCGCACGGCATTCAAAGATCTCATGAAAACCGATGACGCCAGCGAGAAAACGATCCCGATCTTACCACAGGTGATCCCGCCACTTCGCGCTGCGCTCATGGCCAAGGACGAAGACATTTTCCTCGCGGCTCTCGAGGCCACGCGCATCCTCTCGGACGCGGTCGAGAACGAAATGAATGTGTATCTCCCGAAACTCACGCAGCAGATTCACCGCAAGTTGCTCACGAAGCAATTGCGTACCGAGGTGGAAGACACGCTTGCGACGCTCGAACGCAACGGCGGCAAGGAAGCGCTCGCGATCATTAGGTCCAAGATCCCGACCTACGTGTCTATCAATTAACGGTGGACGGCAGGAGGAGGCACGCGCACGGAGCGAGTGTGGCCAAGTGGTCTTCACTTTATTTACATGCGGATCAGAGATGGTCAGATCCATGCTGCAACATCGCACATCCGTAATACAGAGGGTTTTATTTTATCAGCATCATGATGATTCGTCACAAAACGTCCAGTTCGGTGGCTCAGTTCCTTCCAGTCGCCCTTCTCATCGGTCTCACTTTTGGGTTCCGACGCTTCTGCCGTGTTGTGGTATCACTCTGCACTCGCTCTGAGAAGGAATGGCCACGCTCCCCCTATCCATGCGAGCAGGACACTTTGGAGGAAGTCAGGCGCATTCTGGTGTGGGCAGTTTCGTTGCTGCACTCGAATCAAGCACCTCCCGTCCCCACACTTCCTTTGTCGTTGTGTGAATTCAGACAGACTGCTTCCATCGACTGGTCCAGCATTGCATCCACGAGCGATGGAGGTTCGAGTCGCAGCCGCTACGTCACAGATCCCATTACACTCATCGCCCATCACCGTCGTTGAGTTTTCCACGTCCTTACAAACTGCACGTTGGATTCTTTATCCGTTATTCTTCCATGCTTCTTCTTTTTCTTTCTTTCCTTTCCGTTTGTCGATGTTCGCGGAAGACGTGACGAGCAGATACATCCACGCGATCTCCTCCCATGCGCGTCGCGTCTGGTCGAACATTGCATTGTTTCTCTTTTTCCACGTCGTGGCTCGTTGGGATGGAAAATCCTTGAAGTGTGCTTCCTTTTCCCCAAGCAACGACTCCCCGCCAGAATGCCTCTTGTTTGGCATGAGCTCGCTCCCTTTTGGAAGAAGCGATTCGTTCTCTCCCATGCTGCAAGCAAGCGCCTCTGTTTTCGTTCGTGCGTTCACAATGTCTCCAGTGCCGCCACTGGTCTCACTGCCCACGTCTCCGATATCGGTTGTTGTGTGTCCATTGGTGTGATCTGGAGAGTGGGAGAGGGAAAAACACGACTGGACGAACTGAACTTGACGACGCTCTCCTCAGTCAGGAGAATGCCAACGTCTCCACCAACAAGAAATCGGAAGCGAACAGACGTGTTCCTGCGCTTTCCAGGGATTTCTTACGCTCGTTAAGCATGGCGTTGTAGTTGAACAACAGCGACAGACGAATGCTGCTGCTGTCCCCTCCCCTAGAATGCATCAACTTGCACCTTGACAGCAACTCGGAGCTTGAAAAGCTCAATGCTTGACATCTGTTCTCAGTTCTGTGTCTGGCCATTTTTGGTGCAGCAGACAGTGTTCAGCTTGGATGCACGAACGATGCTGTCGCCAAGTGCCCAGTCAAAGATATCCCGAGACCAGATGGCGCTGTCTGAGAGAGAAAAAGCGAGTCAAAGTGGAGAGTCGCTGTGCTGAAACACGCCGATTGGGCAACGGCACACCCCATACTGTACCCAGCGCTATGCTGCGGTGGGGCTAGTCTCAACCCCAGTCAAGATACATACGCCACTCTCGCTGCTGTTCCGTGTGGTTCGGCTCAACGAATTCCGGCTTCCCACCAACCAACCTTGTTGAATTTGACTTGCAAGCTGCAAATGGGACCCGCAACCCGCAGCGACTGGCGTTTTAACAGTCTCCGTCGTAGATGAATTTCTCTGTATCTGCTGCCGGACACTTTCTTTCGCCTTGACTCCGAGACAGCAAGGACTTCCATCCCGTCACTTTCTAGAAAGATGAGTCGCGTCCTCATCGCACGCGCTCGGATGCACCTCGCATCCTGCAACACGTCCGTCCTATTGACGCTGCAGCGCAAACCGTGGCTGCACTGGGCGTTCGTGTACTTGGTGGGTCATCTCTACTACTTCTCCTATCGGTGTCTGATCACGTCCGAGCTTCTCACCACGTTTGGCGCCAAGAAGGATGACACCGCTGCGGTCAAGCTCGGAGGTATCTGGCTCGGGATCCTCGAAGACTTCATCTTGATCACATATCTCGTCGTGCTGCTCTGGGGCTGCGACTCGCTGATCCGTCTCATCCCGCGTCCACGCCGCGCATTGCTGGTTTTGAAACACGCGCTCAAGTTTTTCGCGTACTTTGTGCTCTTCGTGGTCTTCGCGACGCCGTTTTGCGCAGACACCGTGCTGGTTCGAACGCGCCAGTTGCGCTTCACGTTCGACTGGGTCAAAACGTACTTGAACGAACGAAGTGCGGTGTCCAACTTGCAAGTCGCTGAATCCGAGATCCGGATCGCAATGCATGCCGTGGAACTCACGCTTGCCGTCGCGATCATGTTCAGTGTGACAAGCACGCTTTGGATCGATCTGAGCCAGTGGAGTCCATTCCACGCCATCTGGAAGCGGAATGCCAACAAACCAGCGGTCTACGACGACGCAAACACGCCAAGCGCTCGATGCAGCAACTATATCGACATGGAGCGTGGCGAAGACTGCCACATCGACAAGTCCAAAAGCACCGAAGCTACGAACGACGACGCGATTCTCGCAGCGACCAGCAAAGCGCGTCCTTCCTGGAGAAGCTACGTCGAGAGCACCGTGGTCGCGGGATTCTTTCTAGTAGCGATGCCGATCATCGTGCTCGCAATGGCGCACGGCTGCTCTCCTGTTGTCGCCAATATTGCGCTGAACACGAGTCTGAATGAAGCGTTCCGGCTTTGGATCAAGACCGAGTACCTGCCAAGTCTCACAAGCGGAGAGATCGCGGCTTCCACGACCGACTCGCTGTACATCCACACGTCCACGGAGAATTTCACACTCTTCAGCGACAGCGCTTTGTACCGTCGAACGACTGGCTTCCACGGCGAGCTCGCATTTAACGTGAGCGTCGACCCGAAGGACCCACCGAACGTCATCGTCATCGTCGTGGAATCCTTTCGCTCCCGAGACTCCAAGTACTTGGTCGGCAACAGCACGTACCTCATGAACGGCGACACGAATGTCACCGCGACGCCCAATTTCGATCGCTGGGCGAAGCGCGGCATCGCGTTTTCAAATTTCTGGTCAAGTTGGCGCACAAGTCGCTCGCTGGAAAGCATCTTGTTCGGCCACGTCCCGTACGACAGTGTGACCGATTCTGGTATCACAGGCGGGAAAACCGACGTCGAGCTCGCCGGTATGCCTCAATTCTTCAAGGCAAAAGGGTACGAGACCACGTACACCAGTGGCTGTCGAACCGACTACGACCAGTGGGACAAATTCCTCCCAGCGCACGGGTTTGACGAGGTTCTTGCCATGGACGAGATCAAGAAACTCGCCGAAAAAGACCTCGGGATCGACCCAAAAGCGTGGCTGTCCGACAAGGAAGGTGGAGAGCGCCGAGCCCATCCATACTGGGGACCACACGACGATGTGTCGTTTGACGTGCTCGGGAATATCCTCGCCAACAAGACCGACGAGCAGAAGGCGCGAGTTCGGAGCGGCGAGCCGAAGACGCCATTCTTCATCAACCACTACACGATATCGAGCCACACTCCGTTCTGGGATTACCCAAAGTGGTGGGATGACTACCCAAAGCCAAACTTCGCGTCGCTGTATGAGGGACAAACGTACGCGAACAATATCCACCAGTACTTGGACATGCGTTACTTCCAGGACCTGGCGCTGGGCAAATTCTTGGACCGCATGAAGGACCAGGGCATCTTGAATGACACGATCGTCGTGATTGTCGGAGACCACGGTCAGGCACCCGAGCTGGGACTCGACATCGTAGAACCGCACCAAGCGTCCATCACGCATGTAGCTGCCACATTGATCGCGGAGGGTCGACTCGGTGACGATGCTGGTATGATGGTCACTGACGCAGTCGAGCAGTACGACTTGCTCAATACGCTAGCAGACATCGTGGGTGTTCCAGACGAGGGATTCCTTCAAAGCGGCGTTGGTCGCTCACTGAAGCGAGCGGTGCCGTTCGGTGAGAGAATCGTGTGGAGTAACAATCCGTCAAAGAAATTCGCCGCGATTCGAGGTCATCACCGTATCGAATACGACCGAGTGTCGAGCGAAATCTCCATGTACAACGTCGAGACCGATCATTACCAAACGAAAGACCTCTACCCCTCTTTAAATGAAACCGAGATGGCCGAGCTCGACGAAATCCGAGAAGCTGGTCGGCAACTGAATATGTATTTCAAGACTCGCTGGGACAAGAAATGCATCCTCGCTGCGGAGTGCTAGTGACGTGGTCAGAAAAAGGCAGGCATGCAAGTTAGAATAGAATGTGTACCTTGACACAGTCACGACACGATGCTGGTATAAACATAACGTTGAGTCCATTCCGATCACATCTGCGCTGCAATTTGTGTACGCCTGGTGATGGATAGAGAGATACAGGTCGACAGAGAACGAGCGGTGATGGACGGAGTGACGCTCTTTTTCTCTCGACAATGACAACCAGTGCAACAAAGTGCGGACGAATCGTTGGCAGTCGTTCTGGTCTACTGCAGTCGATCGAAGGTGCGACGAGATTTAGCGTTTGCGAGCTCCAAACCTCGCACGTGCTCACACTCCTCATTCTCGGTTTTCCTCCGACGTTTGCACATCCCAGCAAGTTCCGCATCATCAAGCGTCTCGACTCACGTGTCCACACTTTCAAGATGAAGCTTCCAACGATTCTCGCTCTCGTCGTGCTTGCGGCTCTTCAAGCGCCATCAATCTCTGCTCAAGGACAAAACGGACCAAGAATTCGTCGTGGACGTCCTGAGCAATTCGGCAACGGTGGTCAAGGTGGCTTCAACGGCGGTGCGTTTGGTGGTCAAAGCGGTCTCGGAGGTCAGTTTGGACGCACTGGTCCTAGCGGATTTGGCGGCGACCAATTTGGCGGGATCGGTAGTCAAACCGCAGTCACGAATGGTTTCTTCGGCCGAGGCGCTCCGGGTGCTGGTGGAGCTAGTGTGGGAGTGGCTGGCACAAATGGTCTTGGCTTCGGTGCATCTGGTGTGCTCGGAGGTGCTCAGCAACCAGCAGGTGGTGTACCTACAGCTGGACTAGGTGCAGGACAGACGCCAACAAACGGAAATGGCGGAGCTGCACCAACGCCTGCGCCTACGCGTCTTGGACAGCGACCAATCCAAGCTCCTGCACAAGCAACAGCACCACAAGGCAATGGAGCGCTAAACGGTGGCATTACGGGACTCGGTGGCCAAGCTGTCAACGGGGCTGCTGCCGGTCAAGGTGCAGTCTCAGGTCTGACTGGAGGCGTTGGAGCGAGCGGCATTGCGAATGGTATTGGAGCGGCTGGAGGTGTTCGTGGTGGAGGTTTTTCTGGCGGTCTTGGTGGTGGTACAACCGGTTTTGGTGGTCAAGGAGGCATCAATGGAGGCGGACTCGGTCAACTCGGCGGATTTGGTGGTCAACTTGGCGGATTTGGTGGTCAGCTTGGCGGATTTGGTGGTCAACTTGGCGGCTTCGGTGGTCAAGGAGGGTTGAGGGGTGCTGGTTTCGGCGGCAATGGAGCTCTCGGTGGAGGTGGTGGTCAAGGTCGTTTCGGAGGTGGTGGCGCAGGAGGATTCACCGGAGGCGCTCTCAGCGCTGAACGCGACGACAACGGCGATGAAGAAGACAGCAACTGAGGGAGATCTCGCGTTGCCTCAAGGAGACGAACGCGAAGACAGTCATCCCCATCCACGCAGGTGCAGGAACAATCGCCAAGAGTCTGTGGAAAAAGACACCAAGTATGTAGCCATGTGTGGTGCAGACCGAAATTGCATCGCTCTCTCTCTGTTAATTGTTAAATCACACATTCCTGCAACAACGCATTTTTTCCTGGTATGCGTTTTGCAGGGAGAGATGCTGGGAACCGATGTGAACGTCAGCGCAAAAAAGCAAAAAGCAGCAGCAACTCGGCACTCGCTCGACCTGCGCGTGTCTTCCTCCTCGCCGTCGTCACCACCATCTCAGGAGCACTGCTGCGATACCGTGCGCACACGCCAACGCACCCGTCTTTCATCTAGCTTGGTCGCTCATGCCGCTGCCGTCGTCTCGCGCGGATCGCTTCGCTCGTGCGCGCATCCTGCCGCTGCTGCTGTCCGCGTGCGCAGTATGGTTTGGTTGCGGGGATCTTCCGATGGCCGTCGCGGAACAATCGGGCGGTCTCATCGTGCCTGTTGCGACGTCTCTGATAGCTTCGAAAGCTGAGCTGTGTCCTCGGGATGCGGATGCTTCGGGGGCGGCGCTGAAGCTGATCACAGTGACGCCGGAGAAACCGCCGCTTGTGGACAAGAAGGAGGACGGCAGCCATGCAGCAGCGTACCCGCGCATTTTCTGCTTCGTGAATACGATCTCGGTGCACCACCGAACCCGCGCGCAGGCCGTCGCCGATACCTGGGGACAGCGGTGCGACAAGCTGCTTTTCTTCAGCAACGCCAGCGACACCCTGGTCGTCGGCGACGAAGACTCGCCGTACAGGAAAAGCTTCGAGGTCGTGAAATTGGATGTCGTCGCCGACCACAACCATTTATGGCAGAAACACAAAGCGAGCTTGAAGTACGTGTACAAGCACTTCCGCCACGACTACGACTGGTTCTACAAAGCCGACGACGACGCGTACGTGATCATGGAGAACCTGCGCCACTACCTCGTGCGACCCGAGATCCTGAACAACTACCGGAAAGTGCCCATGCAGATGGGACATCGCTTCAACTTGACGCAGGAACTCGTGAGCTACTACATCGTCGACGACGACCTTGAGGCCAAGTGGCGCGCGCACTGGGACCGCTGGGTGTTCAACTCGGGTGGTCCAGGGTACGCGATGAACCGCAAGTACCTGGATAAGATCGTCTCGATCTTGCCCGATAAAACGTGTCTGTCCGACAGCTACAGCGAGATGCTTCCCGACGACGCGTCGATCTCGTTCTGCATGATGTGGTACAACGTGTTTCCCTGGGACACGCGCGACCATTTTGGACGCGAGCGCTGGCATGCCGACAAACCCAAGGGCGTGTACTACACCAACCCAGACGACCCGGAGTACTGGTACGTGCAGTACCACACGATGATCGGCGGCGTGCGCTGGAAGAAAGAGTCGTGCGCACCGGACAGCGTGGCGTTCCACTACATTAATCCGCCGATGATGTATCACATGGAGCGTCAGTTGTACTGGTGCCGCCAGGGCGACGACGTGCAGACAATCGCGGACTTCAACAAGAAATACAAACTCGCAATCAGCGACAAAGTGATGATCTATCAAGAAGTGCCTCCGAAGTAACTGCAAGCAGTAATAGATAAAGGTGGGAGAGACCCAGATCGTAGATAATTAAGTGTACGATATCTCTATTGACTGATTATTTGTTTTTTCTAGGTACGATACTGTTGGAGCTCTTCTTCACCGTAAGAACGACGAGTTGCGGAACGTGACGTAGTTTGGTCCCTATCTGCTGGTTTGTGTGCTTCTCTCTCTCTCTCTCTCTCTTCGGCTGATCTCGCTATTCTAAAGCCCGAAAAGCGATCCAGCATCGAGATTTGCGTTGTGCGTTTCGTGCAATTTCGTCGCGGCTTCGTATTCCTTGGACTGGATGACAAGCTTCTCGGGGATGTCCTGGATTTTCTTCCCATCTCCTGCTATTGGGGACGAGGCGCCGGACGCCAGAGCTTTCGCCTGTTTGATCGCAAGCATCGGTACTTCCAAAAACTCCTTGAACGCGTTCTTTTGGGTCTTCATACTGTGCTTCTCGCGCAGGAACAAGTCCAGTCCCTCCACTTGCGCTGGAGAAACGTCGGGAAGAGACAGCAGAATCCCTCGCGGAATCATGCACAGCATGTGTGCAGGTCGAACCGGCTGGTTGCATGGGTCGATCCCCTTGCACTCATCCACTGGAATGAGTCCCAACGTCAGTCGGCAGTACACATTGCGCGCCAAATTGATCAGCTCCCATTTGAGTCCGTCTTCCTTCACGTGTCCCACATGCTCGTGCAAGAGCGCTTCGAGAGTCGCGGTGAAAATGTCTTGACCGAGCAGCGAATTGAACTTTGCTTCATTGTGCAGCATGTTCACGAGCTTTTCTCCTAGCAGCGCTGCTTTGCGACAGCTCAGGGTGTCCTTCCATCCAATAATCTGGACGAGAATCGCACCGATCGAAAACGGCAGCGTCGCAGACTGCAGCAAAATGAAGTCGCGCTGGTACTCGTCTTCTGGATTGACCACATGCTTTGGGTTATCGGTCTCGACGCCGACCACGGTCTTTGCATCAATGGCCGACTCGATGAACTCGATCACTTGACGCGCGAGATCCATCAGCATTTTCTCCTGGGCGACATCCTGTTTCGCTTCCTCGACGCCAACCACCAACGCTGACCACGGGGTCTTCTTCGTCTTGTTGACAGTGCTAGCGTCCAGCAAAGAAGACTTGATGAAGCACGTCGAGAACCTGAGGACCAAGTGCTGGAACACATGGGTCAGGACAGGATCGAGGAGAGAAGGGTACAATTCTTGAGGACACGACTTCAGGAACGGGAGGAACACATACGCGAGCTCGCTTTTGAAATGGCGGTGCTCCATAGCCTCCAAATTGCTCAAAATGCTGTTCTGGAAGTATGCCATCACTTGTGGGCTGCTGTAGAAACTCTTTTGCGCGATCGCAAGTCCGACTACATGGTAGGTCACATCCCGTACATTTTTGTGCCATTTGGACCATTTCGATGCAGGTGGGAGCTTCGCGACCTCTTCTTCTTCCAGCTGGTGCTTCCCGCCTAGCAACTGCGCGATTTCATCCACAGACAAGCTCATTAGCCAGCACGCTGTCGACGTTTTCAAAATCGCGTCTTTCATCGCTGGATCGTAAAGCGCATGGATTGAACGCATCAGGCTCATCAGGTTCGGCAATAAGTGCGGCCATGTCTGACCGAACGCCTCGGATCCTGCACGCTTCGCAATACCATAGAGAGTGGTTAGCGTCTTTACCACTTTAAGGAGCATCTTGCGGGACTCGGGGTTGGCAGGTGCAGCCTCAACCGCAGCCACGATGCTTTGCGGAGAGCTCACGAGTGCTGTCATTTCGGGTGCCATCCACTGGGAAAGTGGCTCTTGGACGATTTGCTGCACGAATTGCGCTCTCTCTTCAGAGTTTTCCATCGAGTTTGACACCAAAATCAGCATTTCGTACAGCAGCACGCCTTCCGAGTCGAGCACGCGGTCTGCAGCGAAGAGCTCTTGGACTTTCGAGCACAGTACGGGAAGCACAGGCAAAATGTGGGCAGGAATCGCTTGGCAAATCGATACGAGCGACGCTAATGCCCGTCGTCGAACGTTCATGGTGTCGTTGCTCATCACGCCATGCACATCTTCGCCAGGGAGCATGAAGTTGATATTGCCGAAGAGAATCTCGAACACCGACGTGAGGACATTCCCATCCAGCACATAGTACTTCGAAAATGCCGACAACACAAACATCTGTCGGAACTTGAGGAGCGGATCTTGGCTGTCAAACGACAAGATGCACTGCAAAATGGAGTGCAAAAGCTGCTGATTCGCTGGATTCTCCATCGCGGCTTGAGGCAATTGCTTCACGACACAGTCCACAAGGGACGAAATCCCTTCGTGGTACAAGAACGCGGTGCTGAGCTCTGTGCACAGTCCGCGATCAGAACTCAGATGATCCGTTCCAGCAGCGTACTGTGTCAGGACAATCGTCACTCGTTCCAACAGCATCTGCAGCGCAATCGTTGGGTGCAACTGAACCAGCACGCGCACCAGCGCGTACAGGCGTCCACGGAAGTTGCCGAAAAACGCCAGGTAGTCATGGTGATCATCGAACTCTTCAGCACTGCATTGGCAAACGAAGCTGCCCGGGTCGTCATCGCGGTCCGGGGAGCCCAGCTTGAAGTACTTTTCAAACGAGACTTGCCGTAATTTCGCGAGGATATCGCCGAGAAACGCCTCCCCCTGCTTCAGAATGGTTTTGTGCTTCAGCACATTCAGCCACAGCACCACCTGTGCTTCCGTAATAATTAAACTTGGATGCGCGAACAAGCGACAGAGGTTTTGCAAAAGCGCTTGAAGAAGACCCATCTCATGCGGCTGAGGAGCGTCCTGCAGCAGCGTGTCCAATTGGTTCGCTCCCCAGGTGACCAGGATGTCATTGATCTTCTTGTGGAACCGCAGATTGCCTTCCAAGTCGGACTCCAAGTCTTCCAAGTTCAGCGAGCTCACTTTTTCGACCATGAGCCCTGAACTTTGCAGCATGATCTCTCGGTTGTCTTTGAAGTTACGGGACATGTACACTTCCAGGCACTCGGCAGCCGCGATACGGAACTCGACGTCCCCCAAGAGCAGCACCGCGACATAAATTAAGTTGGTCGAAGGCTCGACGGGTTTCTCGATCGGCAGCCAGTCGAGAAACTCTTTCAGCATCTGCAGCGCGGCATGGATCAACTGCTTGCTGCTCGATTTCGCGGACGGTGCAACCCCCGGCGCTTGGTACTGCGCGTACTGCTTCTCGAGCTCTTGGTAGATAACGGGGAAGAGTTGCGGTAAACACGCATTCAGTCCTTGCAGAATATCTTTTCGTCGCGCGGGGGGGATCGACGTGTTGAAGTTGCTGCTCACGCAATCCTCCGCGAGCGAACGCAGGATCATCAGCACCAATTCGACCTGTTTCGGGGTGCCCGTTTGCCAAATCTGCAGGAGTTCTGGGAGAAACTCGGGCCAGCGTTGCGGGAACTGTCGTTTCGCGATCGCGGCAATCAGCGACACTTTCTTCTCCTTGAGGAACACCGGCTCGTCGTCCGTTGTCGTCGTGGTGCGCAGCAGCAGGTCGACCAGTTCTGCGCGCAACGTGGATTGCTCCGCGACAGGCAGCGCGCTCCACTTCGTCAGCACGTAATGCTCGAGCACATGCAGCGCAAAGTGCTGGCGCGTGTGCACCTCCAGCGGCGAGACGCTACTGCCGGTGCCATTCGCGCTTGCGGCGTCCTGCGTGGGGTTTTTATAAATCGCGACCGAGTACAGTGCGCAATCGGGTCGGTTCTTGAAGTCTTCGCAAAACGCATACGCGGCTTGCCGGTCTGCGGGGGCCGCCATCGGCGAGTGCGAGACCTGCACGGCCAACAGCACCTGCTGGTACAGCTGCGGATCCATCTCGATGCGTGTGTTGCCTTCCCGTCCGATCTGTTGCTGTGTGTTTTGTGGGTTGCTTTTTCGCTTCCGAATGGTCGTGTCTCAATCGCTTCTTCTCGTCGTGTGTGAGTGAGTGAGTGAGTGTGTGAGTTAGCGTGGCTGCTGTGGGAGGTGGAAGATCGTCTACTGCAGTTGCTCCTCGTCTCGTGCTTGATCGCAGTGCGCTGTATGGGGTAACGTCACGCGCGCGTAATGAGTGATCTCTCTGGTGTCCGGATGCGTTCCGTCCGCATTCAAAAATTGAATGGCGAAAAGCAGAGGCTTTTTTTCGACCAATTCTGGCGGGTTCCGATTCGGCAACGAGGGAAGAGGCAATCACCCAGCGACTCGTGGGATCACCCATCCACCCAATTACCTCTCGTTCAGTAAGGAGTTCTCCTAAAAGAGGGTGATGTTCGTTTGACATTCTCGAAGAATGGAGAAGATGGCATAAACTTGGGGAGAACATCAAACAACGGAGAACAAGTGAGGACACACACATTTTCTCCCATCATCATCATCATCATCATGACCACCAGTTTCCTTGTGACCATCGCCGATGGTCAGCGTGACGACGACGTCGTTGCGTGACGCCGTGCAGGTTGTCGGAGCGGTGCACATTGACGAGAGCGCTGCATCGCAGCTATGGAGGAGCGTGGTGCTGTGTTCCGTTGCCACAGGAGCAGTGTTGACGGAGCAAGTCGCTGACTCTTCTCAAAAGATCTCTTTTTCGTGGATCTGCTTGGTGTGCAGGTGCAACCGATGGCACCACGCACAGTGTCAACAGACAACCAAGAGAGCAAGACAGATCGAGAGAGAGAGAGAGATGCACATCGAGGAGAGGATCCGCCAAGTGCTGCACTGAAAAGAGTAGACCCGCACACCCAGTGACCAAGTGTGGATGGACTGTCCATGCGTTTTCTGTCGCATGCATGTGGCTTCTTTCTTCCGCCATGCTCTCCTTCGTGTTTGGCTGCCGCATCCAACGTCCATCCAAGAAACCGCCACACGCTCACCCTCACAAATCAAAACAGCAAACAACAATCTTCTGGTCTTCGACTTTCCATTTCAATTCTTCTTTCGATTTTTTTCTGTTTCTTCGATATTTGCTCTTCCTTGTCCGTCACACACACTCACACTCATTCCTTCCAGACAATGTGGCGACTAAAATGACTCCCAGTTTGTATGACCTTTCCACTCCTCCAATCACTGGCGATCCTCGACCTCTCCCGCTCAAGTATACAGCTCTCGCAATAGTGAAGTGAGTCACTCACTCTCCGTCAAAGTGCGAGCTCATTCGGCGAATCGCACCACACTGCGCAGATCGATCCCAAGAGCTCCTCTCATTCCGCACCAACGTTCACCATGGCGATCGTGAAGGAAGGTGTTGGTTTCCAGTTTCTCTGCTTTGGCTTTGGCCAGCTGATCATGCTGCTGAACGTCATCACGGGGATCTTCTCCAAGTACCTCACCCGCGAAGGCGTGAGTCTCCCGGCGCTGCAGAGCACGGCGCTGTACGTGTTCCTCGGCGCCGTGTACTTGTCGATCCGCTTCGTCAAGAAGACCCCCGGCACGGGCATCAAGTGGTGGTTCTACGTGCTGCTCGCGGTCGCCGATGTGGAGGGCAACTACTTTGCCGTGAAGGCGTTCAACTACGCCAACTACGCGACGCTCGGACTCATCTTGAACATGACCGTGCCGTTCGTGACACTCTTCTGCTACGTGTTCTTGAAGACCCGATACAACCTGCGCCACTACATTGGCGCGACGATCGCGATTGGCGGTGCGGTCGTCATCTTCGTCTCGGACTACGATGGCAGCATTAACGACTACTACACGACGGGTCAGCAATTCCGTGGCGACGTGTACGCGTTGATCGCGGCGGCGTTCTACGCGACGTCGAATGTGATGATCCAGTCGGTCGTCAAGGTGCGCGACGTCAACGCGAACATCGAAGTGTTGGGCAACCTGGGCTTGTGGGCGTCGATCATCTCGATCATCCAGGTGCTCATTCTCGAGCGCGACCCGATCGCGGACACCGACTTCAACGACCGCATCTACGTCTACATCGCTGGCTACGTGGTCGTGTTGTTCACGTTCTACACGATCACGTCGGTGTTCTTGCGGTGGGCCGAGTCGCTCATGTTCAACTTGAACCTCTTGACCGGTCCGATCTTCACGGTGTTGGCGTCGTACTTGATCTTTGACGAAGGTGTGAACGAATGGTACTGGCTCGCGCTCGGCTTCGTGTACGTTGGGCTCGTGGTGTACTCGACGGCACCAGCGCCGCTCGAGGCAGACGCCAAGCCAGCGCACGAGGATTTCGTCGAATTGGCCACGCCGCAAGTCAAGTCCCCCGTGCACAAGTACAACGACAGCATCGGGCACGTGTAAGCAAGCAGTATAGTATGTAACCAGCGCGTGTGCTTTCGGAAATGCTACCGTTTAATCAGTATTATACAATTAAGCGCTCCCCACGAGCCAAAACGGTACGCATTCCTTGCCACCTCTACTTTGTTTTCTTGCCATCCAAGAGCTTCTCCAAGAGCAAACTGTCGACGATGCTCGCGGAGACGTAATCGGCGCCGCCCTCGACGCTCTCTAGTCGAGGTGCGTACTTGCCCTGCTCGGCGAGCTTCATCTCGGCGATCGCAAGGCTTGCTTCGGCGCTTCGTTCTCTTGCAGAACCTGACAGAACAGCACACCAGGGAGAGAGAGAGAGAGAGAGAGAAGCCGCGTTAGTAGTTTGGCAGCAGAGATAGCAAATAGATGATAGCGCGGCACAGGGTGCACGATTTACCGTCAAGGTCGGCATATTTCACCGACGTGAGCGCCATGCTTGAGCGCATTCCCGAGCCAACTGGAGTCGCGGACGAGGCAGCTGCATGCATAACACATAAATGGCAATCACGTCAGGTCGGTCATACACAACTGCACTGCAGGAAGCGCACTGCCATAGCTCACCAAACGCAGCCGCTTGGTTGATCGGATGGACTCCTGCAGCAGCAGCGGTCACTGTCGAATCCACAGCACCAGGCGACGATCCCTGCGGTTGAAGCGGACGCGAGAGGCTGCTCACGCTCGTCAACTCCGACCGAATCTCATTCAGCTCCGCGATGCCTTTCTGGAACTCTTGTTGCAGCTATTACTCAAAAAGCACACAGATGTTAGTCGCATCGATCGTATCGGTGTGGTCATTTGGACAGACACACATACTTTGACGATCTCGCTGTCCTTCGTCGCGTCAAAGAACTCTTTCTTTGCGCGCACGATGGCGCCGACGGAGCGGCCGCTGTATACCCCAAGAAAGTGCGCGATCTTCGGCAGCTCCTTGCGGCCGAGGAGGTACCCTGCGGCCGTGACGGTGATGAAGATTTCCCCCCAGCTCACCATTGTTGCTGGCGACCACGATTTCCAAGTTGCTTTGAAAATGGGAATCGAACATTCCCTCTTAAGTGCGTCTTCCACAACCGCACTTTGTCAGTTAAGTGCGCGTGATGCGATCAGAGGAACACGATCTGATTCCATCCATCAATATCCAAAAATCCATTATGCGAGGGAGCAGCACAGTTTATGGTCAGAAGTGAGATGATCCCATCTGTGGTACTCAAAGAAGAGAGACCAGCAGAGGACGCTTTTGAGTCCAGCGCAAAACGACCGGTTGCATGTTGAAGCCCAGCAGCGATGTTTGGATTTTTTGTGCATTGGCTTCTGGCTTGCAGTCAGAGTGTATCCGGTGCGTATCTTGTCGTTCGCTGGCGCCAGGCAGCCACTGCCTCCTCACACATGCGGACACAGCTGGCAGCGATGTAGCATCAGCGAAAAATCGCATTTTGCGATTCTCGATGTGCTCTCTCTTCGACGATTCTTGATTTCATTTACTCATCGACTCCGCTCCATTCGCCAGCAGAGCAGTATCGAATCACTACACAACAGCGGCAAGCAATGACGCGCGTCTCGACATACAGGTGGCAGGACCGCGTGTCAATAACGCTGCGACGGAAACCGTGGCTGCATTGGACATTCGTGTACACGTTTGGACTGGCGTTCTTCTTCGCATATCGCTGCCTGGCGCTGGAAGCACTGGTGCACACGTACGGATCGAAAGAAGAGAACACGCTCCGGACCAAGCTTTCGGGTATCTTGCTTGGCGCGTGCGAAGACTTCGTCTGCGTGACGTATCTGGTGCTGCCGCTGTGGACGTTTGATTGCTACGCGAATCAATCGTCGTCTGTCCGAAGCAAGACAGGGATGCGAGTGGCGCGCTTCCTCGTGTACTGGTTGCTCTTCTTGGTGTTCACGATCCCGTTTGTCGCGAATGGACTCTTGGTTCGTATTCGCCAGATGCGCTTCACGCTCAAGTTTATCGAGATGTACATCAATGAGAAAGATGCGGCTTCGGGTTTGGAAGTGTCCTCGCATGAACGCAACGAGTCTTACCACACGATTGCGATCACCGCTATCGTCTCGCTCCTATTCAGTGCGTGTGCTGCGACGTGGATCGATCTCTCGCAATGGAATGTGACCCATCTCCTCTTCTCAACGTGTGCGAAGAAAGCAGACGACGCTGTTGACTCCAAGTTCAGTGCTTCATCCAAGTGCCACCAGTACACGAAACTTGAGCTTGGCGAAGACTCGGAGTCCTACACCGGTCAAGGAAAGGATTCCTCCCTGCACTCGCCTACGTATATCGTGATAAACCGCACGAAACGACCGTATCGTCCAGAGCGCATCCGTACTCTTGTGGGTCTCTTGGTCCTTGTCTTCTTCGTCGCGATTCTGCCGATGGTTCTGCTCCAGTTTGTTCAGCACTATGTGGCTCCAGTCGTTGCGATGGTGGGTCTGAATACAACGCTGAGCGACATCTTTCGCTTGATCTCGGGCGAAGAATTCATCCGCGAGACCGCCGATGGGAAACTGGACTCGGCTGCTTACTACCTCGACTCGAATACAGAGGAGTACACGCTGTTCAAGGACGATGCTCTCTACCGCCGTACGACTGGATTCAAAGGCGACCTCGCGTTCAATGTCACAGTTGACCCAGCAAACCTACCGAACGTCTTGGTCATCGTCGTCGAGTCTTTCCGCTATCACGACTCGCAATATTTGGTCGCCAACAACACTTACCTCTTGAACGACAAGGATATCACGGTGACGCCGCATTTCGATCGATGGGCGAAACGAGGCATCGCGTTTCGCAATTTGTGGTCTGGTTGGCAAACGAGCCGCTCGTTGGAGAGCATTCTGTTTGCTCAATTGCCGTATGCTAGCGTCACCGAGTCTGGAACGACCACTGGTCGTACGGATGTGCAGCTCTCGGGTATGCCTCAGTTCTTTAAAGCTAAAGGGTACGAGGCAACGTTCACGACTGGATGCCGTACCGACTACGACCAGTGGGACAAGTTTCTCCCAAGTCACGGATTTGATGACGTGCTGGATGTGAAGGACTTCAAGAGACTCGCGGAAAGAGATCTCGGAATCGATGAGACGGACTGGGCACTCAAAGACAGAGGAGGCAAAGCTCGTGGTATGTCGTACTGGGGTATCCATGATGACGTTGCGTTCGAAGTATTGGCCAACATCGTGACAAACAAGACGAGGGAGCAGCAGGCACGCATGGATCGAGATGAACCCAAAAAGCCGTTCTTCGTCAACCACTACACCATCTCGAGTCATTTCCCCTACGAAGATCGTCCTGAATGGTACGATAATTACACGAAACCGGATTTCAGCGCGTTGTACGAGAACCAAACGTACAGCGACTACGTGAGAAACTACCTGGAGATGCGGTACTTCCAAGATCTGGCGCTAGGCAGATTTCTCGACCGCATGGACAAGCACGGGGTGCTGAAGGATACGATCGTGCTGGTCGTGGGCGATCACGGTCAGGGTCCGGAGTACGGTAGAATCGCACCTGAGTACCGCGAAATCTCGTCCACGCGGGTTGCTGCGACGTTGATCGCGGAGGGTCGACTCGGCAAGTATGCTGGCATGCTGGTCGACGATGCCGCCGAGCACTATGATCTGCTGAACACAATGATGGATATTGTAGGGGTGGCAGAAGGAGGTTTCGTTCAGGATGGCGTGGGTCGCTCGCTGAAGCGAAAGACGGCGGTGTCTGACAGAGGCGACCGAGTGGTCTGGAGCAACAACCCAGTGCGGAGAATGTCGGTCGTTCGTGGCCACAAGCGACTTCGATACGATGTGATGACGAGCTCCGTGTCTCTCCATGATACGGATAAAGACAACGACATGAAGCACGATCTGTTCCCCGAGTTGAGTGCTGAGGAGCAGAAAGAGTGGATGGAACTGCGGGACGCCGGACGGAAAGTGAGTGCGTACTATAAGAGGAGATGGAAGAAGAACTGCTTGCTGCAGACCGAGTGCTAGATAGATGCATACCGAAGTGCCCAGTAGCGATACGAGTCGTCATAATACCCAACTGCATGGTCAACACCGGTACATGCAATGACTTGATGCATCATTCTCACGGATCGTCCTAGCAGTGGATCGAGGAGTCGCAAGTACAATGTCAACTCAAGGATCCAAAGAGCAGCCATTTTCCAGGCATTGTTTTCTTTCACGAATCAAAGTATGCAACAGAGTGCTTGGACTAGAACGCTATCGCACGCGGGAAACTATTCTCGACAACAATGTATCCCCGACCTTCACGGTGCTTTCGCTGCTGCACTTGCCATCTTCGCCACTTGGACTCGCTTACAGTCTTCGACCGCCACCAAAACCTCCGAAACCACCTCCCACTCCGCCTTGTCCTCCAAATCCTCGACCACCGAATCCTCGACCACCGAACGGACCCATGCCACCACCACCATTAAACCCGCCACCAAGACCACCAAGTCCACCTTGGAATCCGCCAGCGCCTCTCACAAAGCCACCAGCTCCCCCGATTCCACCAGCGATGCCTCCAACTCCGTCTTGCATCCCACCGCCACCTCCAACGCCTCCAACTGCTCCTGAGACTGCACCTTGGCCACCAAATGCAGCGACACCGCCGTTTTGAGCTCCAGCACCTTGCGACGGAGCTTGCATTGGTCGTTGACCTGGACGCGTTGGAGCAGGAGTTGGAGCAGCTCCATCGTTTCTATTCGCAGGGATCTGACCCACTCCCTGTCCGCCAGCAGGTGCGGTCGGCTGTAGAATACCGCCGAGAGCGCCATTTGTGCCAGCACCGACGCCTCCAGATGCACCTGCACCGAAAGCAGCAATTCCAGCACCAGAGAGTCCAGGTTGACCTCCAAATGCACCTCCGTTCTGACCAAATCCACCAAGCGTTCCTTGACCGCCGAAAGCGCCTTGACCGCCGAACGCACCGCCGTTCCGACCAAATCTGCCGCCCTGATCTCCATTCCCTCCGAATTGCTCTGGACGACCACCGCGACGAGTTCTTGGTCCATTTGGACCTTGAGCAGAGACTCTGGTTGCTTGAACTCCCGCGAGCACGACGACGCTGAGAATCAGTTGAAGGTTCATCCTGTCGTTATTGTCGCTGTAGAGGACGAGGGAGAGAAGGTGGTGCTGCTTGGTTTCTGTTGTTTGCGCTTGAAGGCAAAGTGTGAACTGAGTCGTTCCAAATACCGTCTCGAGTTCCCTCTCTCTCGCTACATCTCATTGCCACGCTCTTTGATGCTTCTTCATCTCCTATGCCAGAGCGGTCAACATAAACAAAGAGAGATGTGTGAGTGAATGGCAGCACGAGATCTCTTCGGTCTCTCAACAAGAGCAAAGGGACGATCCATCAATCGCTCGAACGATGGCAGTTGACAATGATGCCAAGTCTGGTCCATTTCTCAATCTCAGTGCGTACTTAAACGAGGAGATGGCATCAATCAATATAGAGAGACCGCAGCAATGCACAGGTCAGATGTGCACTCTTTCCGAACCAAACAGCACTATCAGATTAGACAATGCGAGTGCATCGGATCAGAGTGTTGGTCTCTCCCTATTCCTGTGGCACTCGCGCGCATCCATCAACTCGCACATTTCGCGAAGCATCATGCTGCGTCTCCGACATGCGCGCAGTCTCTTGCGTCTGTCGTCGTCTCCTGCCATCGCGCACAGTCGTCTCGACGCTCTATCTACTGCGTCGGTATGTGCTGCTACGACCCGCCGCTGGTTTGCGGCAGCAGCAGCAGCAGCGGACCTGACCGACGCGCAGGTCCAGGAGCTGCGTCGCATCCGCAATATCGGCATTCTCGCGCACATCGATGCCGGCAAGACGACGACGACCGAGCGCATGCTGTTTTACTCGGGCGCGATCGCGCGCATGGGCGAAGTGCACGATGGGGACGCGACCATGGACTTCATGCCGCAAGAGCGCGAGCGAGGCATCACGATCGGCTCGGCCGCGATCAGCTTTGACTGGAACGACCACAAGATCAACCTCGTCGACACCCCCGGCCACGTGGACTTTACGATTGAGGTGGAGCGCTCGGTGCGTGTCTTGGATGGCGCTGTCGCGGTGCTAGATGGCGTGGCGGGTGTGGAAGCCCAGACCGAGACCGTGTGGGAGCAAGCCGATCGGTACAACGTGCCGAGGATCGCGTTTATCAACAAATTGGACCGCGAAGGCGCGTCGTTTGCACGCTCATGTGAGTCGTTGGAGTCGCGTTTCAATGTGAAAACGCTGCGTATCCAGCTGCCGATCGGGGAAGAAGCGGATTTCGAAGGCGTGATCGACCTTGTCGGCATGCAGATGCTGAAATGGATGGATAAAGACGGCAGAGATGTGCGCAAGCTGCCGATTTTGGCGAACGCCGCGGGGAAAATGGCGGATCTGTACGCGCAGGCAGTGGGAGCGCGGCAGCAATTGGTGGAGAGGGCGTCGGACTTTGACGACGAGCTCGCGGAGTTGTTCCTCATGGAGGAAGAGATCGACAACGACACGCTGCGTGCTGCGCTGCGTCGCATTGCGGTGCGTCGCGACACTGCGTCGGAGGCGATTATCACGCTCTGCGGCAGCGCCTTGAAGAATAAGGGTGTGCAGCCGCTGCTGGACGCCGTTGTTGAGTACTTGCCATCGCCTTTGGATCTGTCACCGTTTGATGCGCAAGTGGTGAAGTCGGCGAAGGGGAAGCAGCACGGAGGTGCGAGTGGTGGTAGCAGCACAACGACAACTGTGGTCCCACGCCACTCGTCCCCACAGGAACCGCTCACTGCGCTCGCGTTTAAAGTCAAGCACGACCGCCAGCGCGGTCTGGTCGTGTTCTTCCGCGTGTACTCTGGTGTGCTGCATGCCAAGTCGCAACTGTTCAACACCACACGCCAGGCGAAAGAGCGCATCACGCGTCTGATGCTCGTCGCCGCCGATGACTCGGATGAAGTCGAGATGATCTCGGCTGGCAACATTGGCGCTGCCGTTGGTCTGAAGAACACGTACACGGGGGATACGATCATCGCGGCGAAGGATCATCACGCGCACGAGTACGTCGTGCTCCCAGGTGTGCAGATCCCAAAGCCCGTGTTCACCTGCTCGATCGAAGCCGAGTCCTCCGCGAAGCAGAAAGATCTGGACGATGCGCTCTACCACTTGCAGCGTGAAGACCCGAGCTTCGTCGTGAGTGTGGATGAAGAAACGGGACAGACGTTGATGTCGGGCATGGGGGAACTGCACCTGGAGATCATCCAGGAACGACTGCGTACGGAGTACAAGCTGAACCCGACGATTGGCGCCATGCGCGTTGCCTACTTGGAGAGTATCGCGCAGTCTGCGGATGTGCCATACGTCCACGACACGACGCTGGGCACCGATCGCCAATTTGCCCAGCTCAAGCTTCACATTGAGCCGCTCATGGATGTCCATGACACGAGTGGAGCCCCCATTGCCGTAGACGACGATACCGACAACGCTGTCAACAACAACATTGTCGAGTGGAAGCATGTGGGTGCGAAGAAAATGCCGCACGCGTTCGCGCTGGCCATTGAAGAAGGTGTTCGTGCCGGTCTGAGCCGCGGGGTGCTCTCTTCGAGTCGTGTGGCGTACGTGAAGGTCACGCTCGATGAAAACGACTGCCACTGGGACCAGGACTCCAATGCGAATGCGTTCCGTGTCGCCTCGGTGTTGGCAGTGAAAGAAGGGCTGAAGGAAGCGGCACCCGTCATTTTGGAACCATTGATGAAGCTGGAGGTGCAAACGCCCGATCGTACCGTCGGTGACGTGCTCTCCGATCTCACGTCGCAGCGCCGTGCGCATATTCAAGAGGTTGGCGCTGCGTCCACGGACGGCAGTGGCCGCCAAGGTCGCTCGATTGTGCATGCGCATGTGCCGTTGGTGCACATGGTTGGGTACGCGACGTTGCTCCGTTCGAAAACGCAGGGCGAAGGCTCGTTCAGCATCCAGTTTCTAAAGTACATGGAGGTGGATGCAGCGACGCGGGACCGCATGACCGGCGCAGGAATCCGGAAAACCGCGCCGCCACCCTCGTCCAGCGACTCGGAAAGCTAAGTTGTCCTGGTTCGGATTCTCTTTAATATAGACGTCTATTCTTCAAGAAACACCACTGTTCCGCATCTATGATATCACATCCAATACCACCGGCGCATATGCAAGCATGCAGGATCCCATCAAAAGAAACTCACTGCTGCGGTGTAGAACCCCGTGGCCACCGCAAAACAGCCCAGCAGCATGATGCCGTACAAGAGTTTGCGCTGACGCCACGAATTGCCATCGGCAAAGATCTGGAGGTAAAACACCACGGGCAACACAAATCCCAACAGCGAGCAGCACGTCGAGCCCAGGAACGAGATGAAAAGTCCAAAATCTGGCGGGTATGCAACACACACACTCAGTCAGTAGCAAACCCCTGTGTCGCAGCGATCTGCATCAAGAGCGGAAGAAAGAAACACTTACTTGGCACACCAGCTGCGATCAATGCTGTAAACAGCACAAATACAGACCGAAACGCAATCCGCTTGGACTGTTTCGAACACATGCGCAGCACAGAAAAGTTAGCAGCCACGCGTTCCAAAAGGATGCTTGCATAGATGACTGACTGCCCATACCTCGGCGTTCTGCTCAGAGGTCACCGTTCGCAGGATTGCAGGCTGAAGCACTTCGAACGCGGGGAACAGCATCATCGGGTACGCGAAAAACAGCCCGGCGCACAAAAACAACTTCACGGTCGTCGCGAGGCCACCATGACCCTGGATGTTAAGCGTCACGACATCCTCGGTGCTTGCGCCGAACGCCAAGTACCCGGAAATGCCGAAGCTAGCGTAAATCGAGCCGATCAGAACCACCGTGAGCATTAAAATGCGTGGGAAGTGCGTCTTGTTCTCCATCGCCTTCTCCAGGGGGAGTACCATGCCGATCCCAGAGAAGCAGTAGCTCGCGATGCCAAAGAAGAACGGGATACTGGACAGAGTACCCGTCCAGTTGAGCTGCAGCGTACTTTCACGAGAGAAGTCGATCAGCGAGAAGTCGGTCATGTACACGATGGCCAGACCGGAAAAGTTCATGACGTCTGCTGCGAGCGCCACCCACGCGAGCTGCTTGATGTGCTTGAGCAGGGAGAACGCGATAAGAAACGGCAAGCACGTCAGCACCACGGCTTCTTTCGAGACGCTCAAGTACGTATGCGCATTCGTCGCGATGAAAATCAAGTCTACCAATATTCAAATGCGAGGATAGTTGCGCAGGTATCAGCGAGATCAAACGGGGGTATAGTGATACATACATATCCATCCACCGCAAACGTACATGCAACAGCAAAACCCGTCTGCGAGACCACGAGGGCAACGTTGACGACCACCTGACCGGTTTGCCCCATCGCAAAGTACCCGATCTGTCCATATCGCGTGACGTGGACTCCTCGTTCTTTGAGTTTGTACTTGCACTTGACCACCAAGAGCATGCAGAACGTGCTGATCACACCCACGAGCACCAGCAACAAGAGTCCCAACTGCAGCACCGACAACGGAGCAATACACACAACAGCAAAAGTCAAGCACCCCTCGCAACGAAGCGCAGTGCACAGCACGAGTCGAAGCACGTACCAAGATCCCCGTTTGTTTAAACGCATAAGGAAACCCCAGCACACCGGATCCCAGAAACGAGATGATCGCACTCGCAAACGTTTTCCCATCTCTGCCCACACAAGCACATAAAGACGATCAGTCCCATCGTGCACTTTGCATTCGGCGATGCAAGTATGCACTCAGCCACTTACGACGCGAGGTGCTGCTGCGTCTCGTCGTCACTGATGTCTGAACCCTCCGTTGCGAGAGTAGGCAGCGCGTGTCCTCCATTCTGCATCCATGTGTCCTCAAAAGGAGAAGGCTTCGCAGTCGCCACATCCAGCAGCGGCGTCTTCTCTTGGTGCGCCATTGCCGCAGCGTCTCGGTTCGGAATCCCCATGGAGATCAGACGCTAGAGCGAAAGCTGCTGAATGCCTCGCTCCCTCTCCCTCCCTCGTCGGTCGATTGCGAACTGGTGTTGCCATTTTTTTCTTTTTTCCTTCTGGTCGACTGAGGGTGATGGGGGAAGAGGAGAGCGTTGAACACGGGAAGCTCGCAATGGTTTTTGCTGAGCGGTTTCCCTCGATCGAGTGCCTTTTTGTGTTGCAATTGTTGGCGAGAGGTTGCAACTCAGGAGTCCACTTTAGTGACTGTTTGTGTCATTTGGGAGTGCACGTTCGCGCAACATGTCAGGTATTGTCCAAACTAAGCACTTTGTTGAGAAAATAAAAGCAAAATGCTAGCAATGTTAAAACCTGACACTTCAGGATCAACATCCAGTCTTCAAAATTGATCCATAGTGCAAACATTTGACTGATTTCGATCTATTCAGCATGAAGTGCATGCTTTCTCCTTGGGTTCATCTATAACCAGTTTAAAGCATGCTGGCAAGTGCGTCGTACACCCCAGCGACGAACGCTGCAAGACCAAGCACCATGATCGCATACAGCACGATTTTCTGGGACCAGGAAACCGACTTTCGGCCATCGCTTTCAAAGATGCGCAAGTAGAAATGGGTCGGGAGCACAAACCCAAGCAGGGAGCAGCACGTGGAACCGATGAACGAGATGAACCTGCCAAAGTCTACGCACGCACACATCAACAATGAATACACACCCATGAACACCCCAAACAACCTACAAAACAACAACTCAAATGCTTACTTGGGATCCCGGCAGCGATGAGCGCGGTTAAAAGCACCACCGATGCTCGCATCAGCATCGATTTCTTCTCGAGCGTTTGAGGGTTCTCGTCCTTTGCGCCGCTAGACAGGAGAGGCTGCAGCACTTCAAATACTGGGAACAGCATCACTGGGTACGTGAAAAACAGACCCGCGCATAAAAACAGCTTCACCAGTGTCGCCATCCCGCCGCTGCCTTCGATGTTGAGGGTTATCACATCCTGCGTCGCGTCGCCGAACGCGAGATACCCACAGATACCGAAAGTGGCGTAGATCGACGTGATGATCACCACGGTCGAGATCAGGATCGGCGCGAAGTTCGCCTTGGTCTGCATCGAGTTCTCCAGCGGCAACACCATGCCGACGCCTTCGAAGCAGTAACTCGCGACGCCAAAGAAGAACGGGATGCTGGACATCACCCCAAACACCTCAAGCTGGTCGTGGTCGAGCGACATGTACGACAGATCCGTGGCGTACACGACGGCCAAGCCCAGAAAGTTCATGCAATCGGCGAGAAGCGCGACGAACGCGAGCTCTTTCATGTGCTTCAGCAGCGAAAATGCGACCAACGGCGGCACACACACCGAGACAACCAGCTCTTTCGAGACGTCGAGGAATTTGTGCGCATTCGAAGCAATGAAAATCAAGTCTACACACACACGCGATTACATTAGTGCGAGGACTGCCACCATCCCTCCAACGAATAAATCGGGAGGTGATACGTACATGCGACGCAGAATCCAGTCTGCGAAATGACCAGCGCGCTGTTCACGAGAATGGCGCCAAAGCGACCCATCGCGATCTCGCCGATCTCGCCATATTTTGTCACGTGTCTGCCCCGTTCCTTCAACTTGTACTTGCACTGCACGACCAAGAGCATTGCATACGTACTGATCGCGGCGACGGCAACGAGAGTGCCCAGTCCCAACTACCGATCAACATATAGAGCCAGCGTATCGTGAGCATCGTCATCCTCCAGCATCGCAGAGGACATGAAAAGCAGGAACAAACCAGAATCCCGCACTTCTTGAACGCAAACGGGAGCCCCAGCACGCCGGAGCCTAGGAACGCAATGATCGTATTCCCGAACGTACGGAAATCCCTGCGCCACATCGACACACACACACAAATCAGTCAATGCTCCTCCGATTGCTGCAACAGCAACTACATACTGCACGTACGAGGTGAGGTGCTGCTGCTGGTCCTGCGATAGTAACTGCTCTTCCTGCAGCCCCAATTCCATGTTCAGCGCGATTTTCGCATCGGTCTTGCGCATGTGTGCTTGCGCATGCTCTTCGTCCTTGCTGCTCGTGATTGTGGTTGCTGTGCTGGACGACGACGACGACGGCGAAGAGACAGCAGCGACGACCGAGTCGCCATCAGCAAGATCCACTGCGTGCAGCTCGAGAAGCCGCAAGGGCGACGGAAGCTGCTGTCCTTGCTCTCTTTCGGTGCGCATGTTCATCGCCATTGGTACGGAGGGGAAGAGCGCGAAGTCACTAGCACTGGCCGCGTGTCGGAGCTGCTCATGTGCTTGCTTTCTCGCGTCTTCAGTTCTGATGTCATCGACCAAACTCCCTCGAATAAAAAAGTTGCTCCGGATACAAATACTGGCTGCTAAACGGGAGTATACGTGTCCGGATGGGAAGTATACGTCAACAAACACAAAACAACAGGGTTGGGGGACGTTATCCGGACTGCTTCATCCGCAGATTGTTTCCAAACGCTCGAATGGCGCGCAAAGTGCAGATTGCACTTCAATCTCGATCCCATGCTCCTGGGAAGCGAACGTTGGACACCATCCGACGGCTTGGTGCGCGCACAATCACGACTTCCCCATCGATGTGGTCGACGGAGCAGCGACGTGCGGTCGCCTGGATACGGTTCCGCTTCTTGGATCGTGCTGCATCGCCAGCGATCCCAGCGCATGTGTTTGTACCAGCTGGTGATGAAGCGGTTGTTTGAAGAAGCGTGAGATCAGCAAACAGACCGTTTCTCAAAGCAAGAACCATTCCGGAAACAAGGCGCGCAGATGCGTGTCCTCAACGCAGATCACCGAACAACGAGTGCGCATACTATGGGAACGACATTGACTTCTGTATATCCTGCATCGACGATACTCGCAACAACAACAACAAATCTCGTCGTCCTGTCGCGCTTTCGAGTACTCTCAGCAGATCATATTGCTACATATATTGAAGCTGATGGCAGGAGCATCGATGCACAACGAAAGAGGTTCAGCGGACCGTTCGGTACAGCTCTCATCCGACGTTTGATGGCGCAGCCAGGAAGATGAACACGTTGCCTTTCTGTTTCATCAGACCAGGACGAGCTCGAGCGCGCCGCTTGTGGAGAACGATCTCGCGAATGTCGTCCACAATATTGGAGTTCAAGCGATAGTAGCTGTGTCGGAGACCGGTGTTCACATCCACGAACGAGGTGTCGATGACATCCATGTCTAAGTACACTTTCGTTTTCGCTGGTCCGTCCACATCGGAGCCAGTACTTTGAACGCAGATACTGTTCATATTGAGCGTGTAGCTCAGTGGTACTGAGCCATACGAAGAGTGCGATGCCGGAGGAGACCACCCTACTGACAGAGGTAGCATCGTTGCGGCTGACTCCACGGGAGACTCACCCTCTGGCTGGCTGTTCTGCGAAGAAACCGTCGCACCAGAAAGCGCAAACCCCGCGACGTTCGGCAGTCCAGCCACCTGGTTGACCTTGGCGTAGCTGAGGTCTTTGTTGTCAAGCGACGTATCATACTTGCCAGCAGAGACGTACACACACTCGCACGGAATCGGAAACGATGGGTCTCGGATGTGCTTGCCAATACTCCGTCCAAGCGAAGGAACTCTTCCCTCCAGTAAGTTTTCCGAGAGGGCAAATTCGGACCCTAACAGCGCTTGGTCCTAAATGGAACACAGTGAGAACGCCTGGAATCCAGAAAGGCGAGCAAGAGGCTCCACACAGCTAAACGGCTTACCTGTGAGTCTCCGTACAAAGTGATCAACTCGCAGTACTGCCGAATGACGTCGAAAGTCCCACCAGCAGCAACAAACTTTGGCAGCGGATATTCAGGGCTGCAGAATGTGAGACTGACGATCTGCGCAGGCTTGCCACCAGACACGGAGTCGGTCGAAATCTACGCGCAGCAGAAGATCGTACAACGAGGTTAGCACAAACCCGCTGAGAACACGACGGCGATCGTCGCTTACCTGAAACAAATCTCGCAAGTAATCCCCTTCGAAGCAGTTGAGCAAACAACGAGTGCCCATGCTGTGGGTGACGATGTTGACTTTCGTGTAGCCGGCGGCGACGATGCTGGCGAGAAAATCTCGCAGCCCTGTTGCGCTTTGAATGTCTCCAGCAGCTCGAATCGACTCGAAAAAGTATATCGGAAGGGATCCACTTGGCCATCCAAACACGAACGGATGGATGCGCGACGGGAAATCTCCGAGGGACATGATCTGAGCGATGCTGCTGAGTGCGCTGTCGAGTGGGGTGTAGATGCCATGGATGTAAACCAGTGCTTCTTTCGTTTCCAGGTGAGCGTCGTGCATTGACACTGCGACCGGAGCAAGACTTTCCTTGAAGTTCTGACATTTGGTCCGTTCATTGTTCGAAAACTCGTGGCTTTCAACGTCGTGATACGCCACGTAGTCCAGCGGCGTCCGCAAGGTTGGGATGCATTCCGCAGCACTCCTCGGACGCGGGCGGCCGCTCGAATCGCTAAAGAAGTGCTCCACCGACGGAAGAAAGCTGAAGAAACCGCCGGCAACAGAGCACTCGACGTTCGCCACTCCCCACTCCAAAGGCTTGAACGTAGGGAACACATCCGCGCTGTCCGTGCTCGTCTCACCTCGGATCGACGCATACGCCACACGAAGCTTCTCCGTCGTGAACCCACTTCCTTGTTCACGACTCGTGAACGGACCGATAGGGATGCCATGCTCCCATAGTCCACTCAGGTTTTCGCCGTGGTACTCGCTGTCTTTCCATAATCCAAAACCGTGCGGTCTGTTGTCTTTGTCGAGTCCACCGATGTACTCAACGCGAGACCGTTTGCTGTTCCATCGGCGCACAAGGGAGAGGTACGTCAGCGTGTTGGTTCGCTTGCCTTTTCGGATGCCGAACCACCACTCGGTATCGATCCAGCCACGGCGGATAACGCGCGGGTAGAGCTCGTACATGCCAATGTATCCTCCCACAATGCAAAACTCAACGACGAACAGAACCGACAAGACGATTTTTCGACTGGTCTCGTGATGAGCACGCTCGGCAATTTTCTCGGCACTGTCGGACTCGGAGGCGATCGCGAAGAGACCGAAGTCATCGGCGACAGCGTAGAACGTGGCATGAGCGAACACCAGACAGTAGATCATGATGAGCAAGAGGCGTCCTGCTATCTGCGAACGCGTAGCAGTCAAGGTCAGAGCTAACCTTCCGAGACAGCCAACGCAAAAGGACACCGCACACACCTTTTCAGCCAAGTAAAGCGCGATGTACAGAGCGCACCCAATGAGCGCCACTCCATTGACAGATAGTTGCGTTTTCTTTGCTCCAACAGCGCTGGTGACGATCAACGCGAAGAGGACGTACATCCAAACAAGCTTCGACAGCCAGTTCATGACGACTGAGTACTGTTTCCCGACAAACGCAGTCAGACCCGAGCACAACTGCAGTCGCGCATTGCAATAAACACAACGCGCGGACCTACCTTTTGATACGTTCCTTTGAGCTTCCGCAGTAATCGCCGTTCTGTCATAAAATTGAACGTCCTGCAGCAAACACATCGGACATCCACTGAGAATGGCCGTGCTCTACGATAGAAACGAGCGGCACCTTACCGAATGTAGTTGAAATCATTGTTGGTCGAGACGTAGTTGACTTTTTCCGGCACCAATTTCTCACGAAGATCCATGGATTCGCGACTTGCACCAAGCAGAAACGAGGTGGTAGCTGGAGGGGGGGATTGTTTAAGGGGATTGCTTGGAGAATTGAGAAATGGCAGCTCTGTCGTCGAGGACCTCAAGTTCTCTACCGCGAAGACAACAAAACCCGCCACGGTTGGACTCACTCAGCTAACAAAGCACATACTCTCCCTCTCTCTCTCATCCCCTGGAATCCTTGATACAGCAGCTGGAGATCAGTACAGTAGCCCATGTGAATCTTCCCCAGCAAATATAGAGAGCGAGGGCATCTTCATGCAGTACTAGCACATATCCTCCCAGTACGTGTCAGTTTTCTTCTTCAACGTTTGATATCTTGCGGGATAGAGACACCGACTTGATGGGGTGCTTGAGCTTGACTGGGTATGCATTTGGCTTCATCAACGAAATGCTTGATCGGCTGGAAAAATCGGAACCGTCACACCAAAACCGTGCAGAATGTTCACATCAACCGTGAGCGTTCTTCGCTCACTCTCTCTCCAGCGAAAGGAACGAAGACGCATTCCCTTGGCGACGAAACCTGCCACGCATGCGCCGCCACGACTATTGATAGCTTTTTGGCAGCCATCAATGTGCGGCAGTCAATAGCGAATCTGCTTCAAGTGAAAGGAGTGACGCACATTTGTTTGCTCTCCCGCGACATCACTTTTCATCACCATCGCCCTCCTTCTTCTCTTCCCAGCGCTGCGTACACCTCACCACCTTTTTGAGCGAATGGGTCTTGGGGGATGGGGAGGGCGGAAGGTGGATTAACAATGCGAACTCGTTCTTTTTGTGGCCACCAGTGCGCGCGTCGCAACTTCAACGTTGATGTACTCAACCATCTAACGCATTCATCCACCGTGGAATGCGCTCATTGGCTTGATCTGCATTCGGAGTACCACTGGGAGGCATTTTGCAGATGCTCTTGATTACCAACACACGAGGGAATGTTTTCCACCTTTCGTGTCTAGGAGATCCCTTGTCGTCTGCGTGTCCCTCGCTGCATTACTTTCGATTTCGCCGACTGCTTCGCAAGCACCAAAGCGCACTCGACCAGATCCGCAACAAACCAGCATGGGTGTCGCTACTGTCGTCACGAACGACCACGTGGAGATTGTGAAGAAATACGTCGCTCTGCGCTTGACGAAAGACACGGAGGCGACGCTGACGCTCGTGAGCGACGACATCGAGTTCTACAGCCAGCGGGACGGTAGCTACAAGGGCAAGAAGCAATTCGACGAGTACCTGAAGAAGACCAAGATCGAGGGAACGTGGCAAGACCCCGCGATTGAAGACGACGATGAGCAGCACGTGATCGTGCGGGGGGTCGTGAAGATCTTCTACATCCCGATCTCGGTCAAGTCCACGTTCCTGTTCAACGACGAAGGACTGATCTGCAACATCCACACCGGGAAGGCGTAAGCAAAGGGAGTGCGCACAATACGATGGAGGTTGCTATTGACGCGAGTATGTGTGCGTGTGTGTGTGTGTGTAGCTGGTGTGGTTATATAAGCTACTAGTTTGAAAAGAAACCGCCTTTGGTCTTTCTCGGTCAGCTGTTTGTCCATGTCGTGATGTCCATGTCGTGATGGTTTCTCCTTCTTCTTCGGGTTTGTCTTTGCATGATGACGTGTTGGATTCGCTTTCGAAAATGAGGGTTTCTATTGAACATCGAGAAGCATCCGAGTGATGGTCGTGGATATTTGTTCGGTTATTTTCGAACGAGATGTGCACATCGTTCGTAACATGGCATGTGTTAAGAACATGAGTGGCCATCATCCTCAGACCACATATACAAACAAACTGCATCAAGTCAAATGGTCCAAGCTTTGCTTCTTGAAACCCTCTTGTGGATTAGGATGCATGCTGTCATTGTGGTTTTCAAGAACATGGAGTCCATTCGCCAGTGCGTGTAGCTAGTGCCAGCGAAGGCGAAATGCGTGTCCAGGATGCATCCCAAATCCTTTTCCGCTGCTGTCCTGTCAAGCACCTGTCAAGCACATCTGGATTGCACACACTTTCGAGGGTTTGCTTTGCTGGAGAATGCTACTCGTACTTTACCGCATCTCCAGTGTAAAGCGTTGCACTCGACTTGCTCATCGATCGGTTCATAGAGGCTCTTTGAATCAATATGCTTGTGAGTGAATGTTGCATTTCATTGCTCGTATTGAGAAGAAGAAGAAGAAGACGAAGGACGCTCGCCTACACCTGCAGGCGTTATGGCCACGAAGGACGACGACAGGGCGAGCGCGCTGCAACGGAAGAAGCAGGATGTGTACGCGACGCTGAACATCGCGATGGACCACGTGCTGAGCAAACTCGGCGCCACAGACGCGACCAATCCACTGCCGACGTCTGTGCACTTGCGGACCACGGAGCGCGCACTGCCCGACGCGTGGTCGCGGCTCCATGAAGCTGTCGCGAAGCGGAGGAACATGCTGGAGAGAAAGAAGAGCAGACAGAACGGTGCCGAGAGAACCAAGAGCAAGAGCACACATGACACCGCGGCGAAGAGGGAGAAGAAAGACAGCGACCGTGCGCATTTCCCTTCGTCTTCGACTGGCGCCGATCCTGCTGCTGCGATGAAAATCGCAGTTCCCCCCCCACCTGACCAGAAAAACGGTAGAACCAAGAACGTGCTCTCGCTTAGTAGTGGCGAGAGTAAGAAACAGTCGCCGAGGGAGCTGGATGCTGGACGTGCTCATAGAAGCGCTAGTCATAGCAGTCCCCGCGATGCTTCTGGTACAGCCAACGCATCAGTCAAGCAGAGCCATCGCTCTGGCGCTACGTCGCCGCGACTAAGCTCGACAAAGAAAGACAAGCAGCAACGACCGGATCAAGTCGCAGGTTCAGCTGCGCATGGACGAGCAGCTGCAGTTGCCGAGATGGAGAGACAGTCCGTGCCACAGCCTTCGCAAGCACTGATAAAGCTGCGCGAACTGCCGCATCTAGGAGATCTGGAGATGCAGACGTCGAAATACAATGCGATCCTCAAATGGATGAACTGCGATCAAGGCAAAAACGAACCGATTTCCAACGAACTGGACGACTTTTTCCACGAACTGAGCGAGAAAGAGGCATTTTCGGGGAGGCGCGGAGCTGGGAAAGGTCCGGCATCGAAGAAGACCGCTAGTGCAGCAGACTCTCTGGATGATCTGTTGCGGAAAGAGAAAAAAGCGCGGTTTGCGCAGCAGAAACGAGCAGATTTGAAGCGCAAGCGGCGAGGAAAATACGACGAAGACGACGAGTACGAAGCAAGCAGTGTCGACGGCGACGACGAAGAGCCAGAATACGCAGATGGATACTCTGATTCAGACGAAGCTGAATTAATCCCAGAGTTAGCGGATCCAGCATCACCAAGCACTCGCTCGCGCGATATCACCGGAGGCACAAAAAGATATGCAAGGCGACCGCCATTGTCGACGTCGTCAGCGCCTCCCGCTGCAGCAAACGCTACGTCTGGCTCTCCTGTCCCTACACCTGCAAAAGAGCAGCTGCTGAAGGTCGTTGCCAAAATCAAGGAAGAAGAATGCAGTCCAGACAAGAATGCGATGTATCTCGCTTATAGCAAGAGCAACACGAGCACGAACGATACTGCAGGCAACTCGGCAGTTCTAACTCCCGCTGGTACCTCTGCGCAGAGTGCAATCATATTAGAAGATAGCGAAGAGGAGGAAGAGGAGGAAGAGGAGGAAGAAGAGGAGGAAGAGGAGGTAGAAGAGGAAGAGGAAGTGAAGAAACAAGTCGCAAATCCCTCACCTCGTCCGACACCCCAAGAGGAAGACCATGATGACGACGACGAGGAAGACGACGAGGAAGAGGCTGCTCACGGTTCGTCCACAGATGAAGACGAAGATCTTTTCGATCTGAACGAAGAGGACGTGTACGTCGTCGAATCCATCTTGGAGGTCAAGATCGGGAGACGGCTAGCGACAAACCGTGGCATGACGAAGGAGTTGGATCTGTACTTGGTGAAATGGGATGGCTACGACGAGCTGACATGGGAACCAGAGTCAAACATCCCCAAGCGGCTCGTCGACATGTTTCGCAGTCGAGAGGTCTCCAAGAAGGCGAACAGGTACCAAATCCAAACATTCCATCAGCGCAAGGTGGTGAAGAATCTGACAACGGGTCGAGAAGATACCATTTATCACATCCACTGGGTCGGCCAACAAGCCGCGATTTGGGAATGCCGCTCCAATCTACCGGAGAAAGTCGTGATATGGCTGGAAAAAGTGAGCCGCGCAAAACCGAGTGGGAATCTGGCGGGGAAGAAAAAGACAAGGAGATGACAAGAAGAAGAAGACGTAATGGAAACGTGGACGTGTTGCTGTCAGAGCGCGTAGTATCTGTTCGAGTTGCGGTTCCCGCTGTAATTACTTGGTTTGATCCTGTTTCTCTCCTCCTCCTTTCTTCTCTCGAATGTCGAGCTGCTTTCTCCTTAGACGATACGGTCGAGTTCCGTTGCGTACGACAGCGTCTCTCCAACTAACTTCAACGACGGGATATCCGACGCGCCGAGATTCTTTTCAGGAGCCTTGAACCAAACGTGGTTGTCACGAACGGCCCACTCAGGCTTGCGCTCTTGGATGTACGCACTCAGCTCCGCAGGAGAGTCGAAGATGAGCATCTTCTGGGCATCGCTCAGTTCCAGGCACTGGTACGCGATCTCCGCGCAGTCGGCGATGTTCTCACGCACGGTTTGCAGCAACTGCGAAAGGAAAAACTTGAAAAACGGGTTCGGCACGTTGGTGCGCGCTTCCAAGACCTTGTTGTAGCTTCCTTCCATCAAGTACTGCTCCAACTTGATCCCAAACGCGATGTTCGGGTCTTCACGGGCTTGTTCCGGGATCAACTCCAGCTACAAACACAAGCAGGAACGATACGCACATTCAGCTGCAAACGCACTACGCTCGCAGCGAAGAAACGACAAGACACACGCAACGAACGCACCTCGTTGTGGAACTCCGCCATGCGGTTTTCGACAAGCAACTGCAGCAAACGCGTCCCCAAGATTGGGTAGTGCAAGGGCGAAGGACCAAGCTCAGCTGACAAACTGCCGTAGTACACTTTCAGTTGGATCACACTGCGTTCAAACGACGCCATATCTTCGCTCAGCACGCTCAGCATCGTCGCACTTTCAAGCACATGACCTTACACAACAAAGACTCGGGTGTGAGCTCCTTCTATCTGCATGATCGACCACCAGCACCCTTTGCTGCCTGTTCATACGCTCCAACAACACAGACGAGCAGAAACGTACGTGCAAGCGCTCGTTCTTGGGTGGCCGTCGCCGATGGAGCAGCACATGGTGGGAGCGACGGAAGCGTCGTCAGCGCAATCTGAATAATCGATTCCGGCACAAGCAGACAACATACCAGTCAGCATCCGTAATCGCTCTTTCGAAAGCGATATGCTCCAGCAACAAGCATATCCACAGCGAAAAGGGAGGAAACAACAGCAAGAACAAAAAAGCGATCCGTCCACCCTCCTTGTTGACAAGGGGGATAAAACGTGCTCGCTCTCTCTGAAGCATCCAGTACCTTGAGTTTACTGAGCTGCTGCTTGGCTTCCTGCACGTGCGACGCGTCGATTGCCGCTCGAAGCACCTGCGCCTCCTTCTCCAGCGTCTGCAGATCCTCCACGCTCATGGTGTTGCTTGTGTGATCTTGCTTCTTGAGCTCTTCCGGTTTTTTCGTTAGGGAAGCAAACGCAAGATATGGAGACTTGGCGTTACTTCTTTGCGACTACTTCATGGACATTCTCCAACACGTTACTTCTCAACGAATGTGCACAAACAGCGTGTTACTTTTCATCCACGACATTCAGTCTCCCTTTTTTATTTTTGCATCTTCAAACGTGCTCCCTTCGTACAACATTGCTCAAAACTACCAAACAGCATACCCGAATGACTCGGCTTCAACTGAAAAACAAAACACATTGCGACGATCATGACCACTCTCGATCACTCGGTGATGCTTCGGAAGAGCAGCATCTCGGCCAGCTCCTGTTTGCCGGAGATCTGTTTCGGCTCGCCGACCTGCTTCGCGTACTCGGCGACTTCTTCGAGCGTGGCGCTGCCCTCTTCGATGCGCTTGCCCAAGTCGCTCGTCCAGGACGCGTAGCGCGTTGCCACCAGCTCCGGGAGCGTCTTGGCTTCCAACAGCTTGGCCGCTTGGCGAAGACCCCGCGCAAAGCAGTCCATGGACCCAATATGCGCGATGAACAGGTCGACAAGGTCCGACGACTCGCGCCGCACTTTCGCGTCAAAGTTCAGTCCGCCTGGCGCAAGACCGCCGATTTCCACGATCTTCTTCATGACCAGCAACGCCTTTTTCTCGTCCATCAGGAATTGGTCGGTGTCCCAGCCGAGAAGCGGGTCGCCCGTGTTGCAGTCGACCGAGCCGAGCATCTGGTAGTCGGCCGCGTAGTAGATGTCGTGCTCGTAGTCGTGGCCCGCGAGCGTCGTGTGGTTTGGCTCAATGTTCAGCTTGAAGTGCTTGTCAAGACCGTAGTAGTGCAAGAACGCGACGACCGTTGCCGCATCGTAATCGTACTGGTGCTTCATGGGCTCACGCGGCTTCGGCTCGATGAGCAGCTGGAAAGTGGCGCCAAGCTCTTCTTTGTACGCGACCACCATCTTGAAGAACGCCGCCATGTGGTCCAACTCTTTCCGGGTGTCCGTGTTCAAAATGCTTTGGTACCCTTCGCGACCTCCCCAGAACACAAAGTTTTCGCCGCCGAGCTTGAATGTCATCTCCATGGCTTTCTTCACATGCGCAGCGGCGTGCGCGAACACTGCCAAATCCGGGTTCGTACTCGCCCCGTTCATGAACCGACGGTGACCAAACAGGTTCGACGTTCCCCACAAACACTTGACGCCTGTCTCGGCTTGCTTCGCGAGCAGGTACTCGGTGATCTCGTCTAGAAACACTTGCGACTCCGCCAAGTCCAACCCTTCTTCGACCAAGTCGTGGTCGTGGAACGTGTAGTACTTCACACCGAGTTTCGTGAACAGCTCAAACGCGGCGTCAGCCTTGCATTTCGCTGCTTCCACGATACGCGCTTTGCGGTCCAGATTGCCATCGACGAAGTTCAGATCCCACCCGCGGTTCGTGAACGTGCCCGGTCCAAACGGATCACTCCCCATGCCGCCGAACGTGTGCCAGTAGCAGACCGCAAAGCGGCACCACTCCTGCATGGACTTGCCCAAGATCGTTTCGTCCGCGTTGTACTCCTGGAACGCGAGCACGTTCTTCGTGTGCTGTCCTTCGTACTGGATCGCAGACACCTCGGGGAAATACTCCTTCACAGCGTGCACCATCTTGACGATCGTCTTCTTGTTTCCTCGCAAGTCCGTTGACGTGCGTGCTTCAGCGCAAATCTGAGAATGAGCGACGATGCTTGATGGGTGCAGAGCGAAGCACCAAATGCTCGCTTTGTGAAGTTTGGACCTCTTTCGAAAAATGATTCCCTTCAGCATCTTCAAGTTCAACGACCGCGAGTAGTTGATACCGGATCCCAAGCGGTATACCGATGAGGAAACGGTTCGCTACCGGTTTATATTGTTCGACATCTGTGACGTGTGCAGAAAAAACATCATCTTCTCCTTGAGGATTTTCTATCTTGTGATACGGTGCATGCATGCACGAATGCTTCCTTCGTTGCTCTGTGTATTGCGTGAATGCATGTCTAGTGTGCTGCGCTAGTGCTCGGCATGCAGCATAGTTACTTACTTTTGCACTTGGTGGAGAAGCAGTTCGACGGGCAATAAACTCGAGTCGTTCGTGAGCACGACGTCGAAATGCTGCAGGTACAAATCGAGTTTCTCATCGACGCGGTCGTTGAGGAACCCGATGCGCACGATTTCGTCGTCCTTGTAGTCCAAGCCGTCGGCCATGCTGGCATCGCCCAACGAGTCGCCGAGAAGCAAGATGTTGTGGCGCTTTTCCAGTTGGCACTGTCTCCAGAATGGCGTATCGATCAATACGCTGGCGTTCTTGTTAAGACTGTGGATCAGCTGTGACGCAAACGGTTGGGAGAGATACATAGACCATGTTAGCGAGAAGCCATCACCACAGTGCATTGCAGAGAGTACGCAGGTGAAAGACGCACATTCCCGACAAAGCCCACGACGGTTCCATTCTCGTCAAAGTGCATCATATTGGAGATCACATGCACATTCGGAGTCAGCGTTTGCGCAGGCGTTTCCGCGTACTCCTTGTCGAGCACCGCGTGGATGACGTCGTAGAGCCCCGCCGAAAAGATCAGAGTCGGCACATTCTGCTGCGCGAGGACGGCAAAGATGTCATGAAATCCTTCGCGGAACGCGATGTCGTTCTCCTGCACGGCGTCGAGGATGCTCTGCCTGTTCAGCTTGTGCTTGATAATGGCGTCGTGCTCCTTGGTCCACCTACAGAGTCGTCCCGAGCAAAAACCCATTGCAAATCGGTTATGCACCACGGAACACAAGAGCGATGCATAGCGAACCCGATCTGGACATACCATTCGATGATAAAAGGGAGCTTCTCGGCGTTGGAGAGCGTCGGCGATTGCTCGATTGGGTAGTATTTGAGGAACATTTCGCGACCCGCAGCTCCGATCGCTGGATCGAGCGAGTTGCTCCGCATCAGGACGCCGTGTGAACTGTCGCCACGTTCGCCTGATCCACACACCGTTGCGTGCATATACGAAGCCGTCAAACGTGAGATAAAGGATACGGGGATCAAAGGCAAATAGCTATTTGCCTACCGGATGGCTTGAAGCTCGTGGTGAGCGTGAAGTCGAAGTCGGCGATCACGAGCATGCGGTCGATGCCATCGGTCGAGAACTTCTTCCATTTCTTCGCAAATGCATCTGTCGCACATAGCGTGCAAGCAGCACACACAAAGAGAGAGAATGCATACGGGATCCCTCAGTGATATCGCTGCACTGCACAAAGAGCACCGTCGCAACTACTTTTTTCTCCACCTACCTGGATCGCGCACAAACATCATTGGTTTGCCAAGCGGTTTCCGGTCTCGCGCTTCCGCTCTCGCTGGTGGCTCTTGCATGACGCTCATCGCACCGAGACCTATCGTGAGACCCACGAGCGCTCCATACCGCGCGCCAGCGGAGCGCGCACTTGACGCCAAGCGATGCAGCGCCATGACGCAGAATGACCAAAAATGAGGGGGAGCGTCCAGCAATCAATGACGCATTCCGATATTGCTGACACCATTGAGCTGTCAGAATCAGATATCCCATCTTTCCAGCCAATGAAAACGCTCACTCATCGATATTCGCCATTTCTGATTCGACCCTTTTTCGAAAAAGAGTGACATCCTGTGATCAGGATCAGAGCCAAAACGAGCAGCACCAAGATGAGCTTCTTCGCTGGCATCGCGCGGACGTCAACGCGTCGGTATGCGCTCCCTGTGGGTCTCCTCGCGTGCGCGGGTGCTCTCAGCGGAGATGCTATGCGGCACAAAGCGAGTGTCGCGACGGCAGAGGGTGCGAAGAGGGCGTACCACGGCGGCGACCGTGGCCAGCCCCAATTGCTCATCGGCAACCCAGGTTCAGCATGACGATGCAATGCCAGTGTTTGTTGCGTGGAGGGAGCTGGCGCCTTGACTTGACCTCGATGGACTATACTAACCAGTACACTGCGTGTGTAATAGATGCGTTTGCAAAGAAGTGGAAGAAGTTCGCGACGGAGGGAATGGACAAACTGCTCGTGATCTCGGACTTTGACCAAACGCTCACGCCCTATTTCAAGCCCAATGGTTCGTCCCAGCGTTTCTACTGCTGCTAACAGAGACTATGGTGGCGGTTGACGCTTTTCCTGCGTGCGCCGGGTTGTATATCTGTCCATGTAGGCGACCAAGGAAGCAGCAGTCACGGCGCGTTGATGACCAGTAAAGCGCTCGACCCCACGGTCGGCGAGCGTGAACGCGAGCTCTTCCAACGCTTTTTCCCCATCGAAATGTCGCCGGCGATGTCTCAGGAAGAGAAATTGCCGTACATGATCGAGTGGTGAGCAGCGCTTGCTTTGGGAGATCTTCTGCAGCAGCATCTCGGAGATCTCACCTTCTTTTTCTGTGCTTGTGGCTCAATAGGTGGACGCGAGCGCACGACTTGCTGATCGAGTACAAGCTCACGAAGGAGCAGATCTTGGAAGCCGTGGCGCAAAGCGATCTGGCGTTCCGTCCTGGTTTCCACGAGATCTTCCGCTTGCTCACCCAGGCCAACGTGCCTGTGCTGATCTTCTCCGCTGGACTCTACGATGTGATCCATGCCGTATTGGAGAAGGAATACGCGTCCTCCTCCGACGAGAAAACCACGCCGCCGAATGTGCACGTCGTGTCCAACATGATGAAATTTGACGCGAAGGGGACGATCACGGCGTTTGACGGGAAACTGATCCACTGCTTCAACAAAAACGCGAGTGTGTTGCTGGATACCCCGTTCTGGAAGCAGTGCCAAATGGAAAAGCGTCACAACATCCTGCTATTGGGGGACTCGCGTGGGGATGTCAACATGGCGAACGGGCTGGAGTTCAAAGACGACGAGATCATCCGCATCGGGTTCTTGAACACGCATGTCGAGGATGCACTGGACGAGTATCTTGCCGCCTACGACGTCGTGTTGACCCACGATGCGAGTCTGTTGGCCGTAGAACTGCTGCTTCATCAGCTCAAGAATGGCTCCGGGTAAGAGAGAGAGAGAGAGAGCTCAGTCTTCTGTGAAGAACCGTGTAGACACAAAACAAGTGCGTTCCTGCGCGACCGAGCACAGTGGGATTTCCATTTTTGCATTGTGGTTGCTGATCTGTCTGCTTATAAATAGAAGATCATCATACAAATAGCCATCTTCCTCCGACTCGAGTGGCTCGCAAATGGAGTCTACTTGCTGCTGTTGTGTGCATTTTTCGGAGCCAGACCTTTCTTGGCTGTTTGAGTGAGACTTGGTGTGCGGCAGCGCTGTGGATGATGTGGTGAAAGCCTCGAGTCGGTCGATCCTCAGCTCCAGTTCCTTCGTTTTCGTGATTGACACTCATTCAAGTCATCGACAGTGATGACAGCGAGTGGCACGGCGAAAGAACCTGTCATGAGTTCACCGGCGATCGCTCCGGAAGCCCATTCGCCTTCCAAGAAAGCAGCTCCTCATGGCCAAAGCAGTCCGGAGAAACCCGCGAAAGCGCTGCAGCAAGCGCATCACAACCAGACCCAGTCGCAGCCTCCACCCAAGCACTCGGTCTCTCTCGCTTCCCCTCAGCAGCAACAACCTCAGCAACAACCTCAGCAGCACCACTCGGGTCAACGCGCAACGTCCGCGAAACCTGGAGCTGCTGCCTCGGGGGATGGCGATGTCGTCGGCGAGTACGTTTTAGGGGAAACGATCGGTCAAGGTACGTTTGGCAAAGTGAAACTTGGGTTGCACCTCGTCACAGGCGAGAAAGTGGCCATCAAGATCTTGGAGAAGAAACGCATCGTGCAAGTCGCAGACGTCGAGCGCGTCGCGCGCGAGATCAAGATCCTCAAGCGAAATCGCCACCTCAACGTCATTCAGGTGCGACCGACTTGGTCCTGTCTTCGTCTCACAATCCTCTTTCTTCTGGCTAACATCTACTATGTGGGAGCAGTTGTACGAAGTCATCGACTCGCCCGAGCGCATCTACCTGATCATGGAGCATGTCGACAGCGGCGAAATGTTCGAGTACATTGTTGCGCACCGCCGCATCCGAGAACAGGACGCGGTCGTGTTTTTCCAGCAAATCGTCGACGGGTTGTCGTATCTACACGCCAACGAAGTCACGCACAGGGATCTGAAACCGGAGAACTTGCTGCTGCAGTCGCACTCGGCGGGCTTTTTGGTCAAGATCGTGGATTTCGGTCTCAGCAACACCCACGACAATGGACGCTTGCTGCGCACGGCGTGTGGGTCTCCATGCTATGCCGCGCCAGAGATGATCGAAGGAAAGCTGTACAAAGGTCCCGTCGCGGATATCTGGAGTCTCGGAGTCGTGCTGTTCGCCATGGTGTGTGGGTATCTGCCGTTTGAAGACAGCAACACCAACATGCTGTACAAGAAAATCCTGAGCGCCGACTACAAGCTGCCGCCGTTTCTCTCGCATGTAAGGAGCGATGACACTCGGTCCTCACCTTCGACTCTCTCCGCTCGTACTAATTTGCTGCGATCGTTGCCCTCTGTGTCCTAGTCTGTGCAGGATTTGATCCGACGGATTCTCGAGACGAATCCGGAGAAGCGGTTCACAATCGACATGATCCGCCAGCATCCGTGGTTCACGAGCATGCGCGCCGTGCTGCCAAAGACGCTCACCGAACGGGAGGACGCGGCCATCAGGGAGATGATCTTTAACCAGTTGGACGCGCTCGGCATGGACAAAACCGAAGTCCTCGACGCGCTGCAAAAGAAAGCGCACAACCACCTCACAGCGTCGTATTATCTGCTGCACAGCAAACTCGTACGCATCTTGAAAGATCGCAACAGCAGCTGCAGCGGTGGACATGGAGAGTCTTCCCATGCGTCGTCGACGTTGCCTCCACGGACTACTGGTGTGGGGATTCAACCGAAACGCTTGGACCATATCGACGACTCAAGACCAGGAAAGAGCAAAGTGAATAGTCCACGACCAAGTGCTGCTGCTTCTCCGCAGATCCAGGTAACGAAGAAAGTGGAGAGCGTGGGTGCCATGGCAGTGAGTTCTCAGTCCGATCCGCACGGACAGTCTCCTCATGCAGATTCTGCGCGACTGCACACCACGCAGCCTTCCCCCGTGCCTCAATCCAGAGAAAACCACCACCCATCGGTGCGTGCTGCGACGCCATCGGGAGCTTCTCCTCGTCATCCGTCCAATCCTGTCCAGCAGTCTCCGGGAGTTTCTGCTTCCAGCGCCGTGGTCCTTGCATCTTCCCAACCTCGACGTCCCAGCTCCGTTCGCAGTGGACGCAACCTTGTCATACTCGCAAACGGCAGCAGCTACCATCCAGTCGCAGCAGTAGTATCTACGGCAAATGGAGTGACCCCCGCACCCCCAAGAGATCGGCGACCATCTGGTCCCATGGCTCCGAAAGCGTCTGGAGGCGTTGGCATTATTCCATCGGGTTCCGCGGCGACAAGTGTCAGTGTCGCATCTGCAAGTCGCGTCTCGGTGAGCAATGGGATGGTCGCACTCACCCCGCTTGCACATCCGCACAGGAAAGACAGCGCAGGCTCCTCCGCGAGTCGTGTCCCCGCCACACGGCGTCACACCTTGGAGGTTTCGCACCACGTACCCTCACGCCACCCAGCGAGCATCGTCACGCAGCATTCCCCGTACACCTCACGGAGTGATGCCGGAGCAGCAGCGTCGACCCATTCCAGCGGGGAAAGCAGCAGCAACGTTGGACGAAGACGGATCTCGATCAACCAAGCAGCCTCACCCAATGCGTTCCGCACTACCACCACCCAGGTCACAACAGCAGCACCTCGCCATCACCCTCACGCACCAGCAGCAGCATCGCATCAGAAAGAAGACGACGCGCGTGCTCCGCAGAGTTCCGACATGCGGATACAGCCACCACCCCAGACTCACCACCACACAGTTCAGCCTCCATCGTCCTCTCGACCTCCTACTTTTGCAGCAATCATCTAGAATGGGAAACGCACACACAAGGATCGCTCGCTTCCTCAACTAGCCACTATTAACTTAACACCAAGCAAACGATTTCGGTTCCATGCATCTAGTGCAAAGCGCTTCCATACCTCTAGAGCGTGATCTCTTCGATTTCCTCGGCGCTTCCTTTCCGTATCAATCGCTTCGAGCTACCACCACGTCCTCTCTGTCCTTCTTGCCCTTGACCTGCGTGGCTTGGAGGCTTCAGCATCACAGTCGCGCGTTTCGCTGGCGATAACGATGATGGCGACGACATCCTCATTCCAAGCGTGGTCGGACGTTGTTGTCGCTGACCGCTGTTTCGCGTCTGTGCGATCGCCGTCGCAGATAATGCACTTTTCGGTGCAGATTGACTGGCATCGTCGTCGCTGTCTTCGCGCAGGTACGCCGTCTCCGTGATCAGTTTCTGGCACAAACTCTCGATCGAGCCTAGCATTTTCTCCATATCGTGCATGCGCTGCGTCTTTTGGCGATTGCTGTCCACGAGCACCACGAGTCGCTCAGCGATTTCTCTATCGATGGTGCTGCGCAATGTGGCCATTTGCGCCTCTTTTCGCTCCAGCTCTTGACTCATGCGGCTTGTCTCGTGCTTTTGGAGCTGCTTTTCCAACTGTTTCTTCACCTGCATCGCCCATTTCCGCGAAGATCCAGCAGCACGACCACGACCATTCCCGTCAGCACCGGATGCAGTTGCACTCACGAATGGATCGACTTTTGTGAGGTTCAGCTTACGACCGGTACGGAACTCGTGCATCGTGTGCTTCAACTCAATAAGGAGAAGACGCACGGCGAGCACGATCCCTTTGGAAAACGGATACTTGCGCAGCTGCTCCATCTCTCGCCGCACTTTGCGATCCAAGTGCGCTTCCATAGCGGCGTTGTCTCCATCAAGATCATGACCATGGTCGAGGGCTCTTCGCTGTGCATCGCCTTCCTCTCCATCTTCGTCCTCGATCCGATCGTCTTCATCGTCGTCTTCTTCCTCTTGTTCGGAGATGGTCTGGAGGTACGCGTCGTTCAAAATCGCGAGGAAGACGTTGAGCAGGATCAGCAGCAGCAGCAAGTAGAATGCGATGTAGAACAGCGGTCCCAGGACATGATGCGCATCGGCCATCGCATCGTAGTCAAGATCGCCAGCGACGCTTTGCAAAAGCGTCAAAGTCGATACACCAAGCGACCGGAATTGCCGCACACTGAGTCCGAAAAGCAGGAACCCGATTTGTGCAAACGCGCAGATGCACACGATGAAATAGACGAAGAACCAGAAGAGGTCCATCGCGGCACGGTGCAGCATACGCAGCAGCAAGCACATCCGCTTGGACACTTGCGTGTACTGCAGGAGCTTGAGCCACACAAACGCAGCGTTCACGGAGCTGAGCACGCTCTCCGCATAGCAGAGTCGCGCGAGGGACTGAAAATTCGGGATCGCGTCGAGCGACGCACTGTCGATCGCACTCGCGACGTGGCCACTCAGCGTCCCATACGCTTGGTCGATCAGGTACAACCGGAACGCGATGACTGCAGTAAACACGAGCAAGTACAGGCACGTGATTGCATTCCACACGGAGCCACGGAGGAATGCAAACACACCGCCGCGGCGGTACATCCCTTGCAGCATCGACTTCCAGCGCACGGCGACGTACGCGACGAGCAAACACTCGAGGACGATTCGACCAAGGTCGGTCGACGAATAGCGGAATGGGTGCAGCACGACGTCGGAAAACTGCACAAACGATCCCCCCGTGGCTGGGAACTCGACCACCAATTGCACGATGTTGAAAAGCTGCAAGTACGCATTGTAGACCGTCACGTCGACGATTAGAGCGCGTGTGGCGAGATCCAGGTACCTGTCTCCTCTCAACTTTGCCAGCGCCTCCCTCGCCACGGAGCCATCGACGACGAGGTCGACAACGTAGCCCGAGCCAGCATACGAAGTGCCGGTGTACCCGCTACTGGAGAGCGCTTTGGTGTCCTTCGTGCTGCTCCAATTGTACGAATACTGCGCGCTCGGGATCGCGCCACCTGCGCCATTTGGGTTTGGGTCGGCGCACAGCTCGAAACCGGCCGGTTGCTCGTAGATGCACTTGCAGTGAATGCCGCACTGCTGGGTGCACGCCGCCACGTAGCGGTATTTCTCCACGCCAAAGTGGTCCCCGCACGTGCGATCGCAATCGCTGTAGCAGATCTGCAAGTCGCTGTACGTCTTCGTCGTCGCTTTGTCGGCAAAGAAGCTTTTCGCAAACGCATAGCAGATGGAAGCTGTGATGGCGTCGCTGTTTAGGATCGGACCGTAGCCTCGCGTCTGCTCGATGTCGCTTGCGAAACTCCCATAGCAGTACGGCACGATGGACGAGTATTCCGGAATCTGACTCAGCGATGGACACGAATCGGGTTCCACGCGCAGAGTGCGCAGTCGCACACCGCCGAGCACGCGGTTGTAGGAGAGCACCATCCCTGTAGCCTCCGGTTCGGTGCTGCTCGAGTCTCCTCCGGTGTCCATCTCGGGTCCATAGATCACATCCATAAACGGTCCCTGGAGGAACGCCCACACATCGGTCTGGTCCTGAATCGCACGAAAGCTTTTCTGCACACTGCTGCTGCTGCTACTCCCGGAGCCGCTTGAAGCGCTGGCAAGAACAGCGCCACTCGTGGATCGCAACGTCACGGGGATCGCAAACGGTTGATCGACCACCGCTGTCTTGATACGATTCGCAAAGTAGAACGCCTGCTCGCTCTCTTCAAGCACGGACGTCGTCAGGATGAACACAATCAGAAACACGAGGTACCCAAATGCTTCCGAGAGACTCCCGAACGGCACGGGGGTGCTCGAGATGCGCTTGCACGCAGCGTCGTCTCGTTGGTGCGACGAGGCGGCAGACGAGGTGGCCGTGTGCCGGAGAGAAATGCCGCTCGATGTCGTCGGTGCTTGCGTCAGCGTCGCAGCTGAGAGCTCCGCGCTTTTCGCGTCGCCGTTGTGGTGGTCCTCGGAGCTCTCGACATGGCGCTTCATGGTCGCTTGGCGAGTTGCAGATTGGCTTCAAATGCACGGCTTCTCGAGTCTCCACGCCCTTTCGCGAGATCACAAAAATATGGTTTCGACTCGCCCACATAGAACAAATGTATCACACACACTCTATTGAACCAACAAGGTTACAATCTAAATAGCTATTGGAGGAATGGACATTCGTGCGGTCGACCTTGGGTGTTTTCCCCACAAGAGGGGTAAACCTCGTCACTCACTGGTGCTGGAGTTGGCTCCCGCACTCCCTGCGAGCGAAGGAGACGCGGCATTTGGATCGGAGGTCGACAGAGAGGAAGACGCTGGTTCCGAGATCGTCGCAGGAGTCGTAGACGACGCTGCTGCTGGCGATGGCGACCCCAGCAGTGGAGAAACAGCAGTTGGATCCGCTTGTGCGTTCCACCCGCGTGGTGACATCGTGTTCGCAGTCGTAGGCTCTTTAAACTCGACACGTCGCTTTTTTGCTGCTGCTGCTGCTGGGACTGGACTTGCAGCAGCGGTTGCTGTCGTTGTCGTTGTGGCTGTCGCAGCACTCGTGCTTGTAGTAGTGACGGTGGTGGTGGTGCCGCTCTTGGAGCGCGCTTCTTCGACGAGAATGTTCTTCAATTGCAAGAACTTTGCGTGCTTTTGATCCACCAGCGTCTTCAATCTCGCCTCCAACTCCTACGAGAAATACCAAAACCACAGCGCAACGAAGAACGTATGCATCGTTAGTCGTGCATGCAAGGAACCTGTCCCGAAAGAAGAGAGATACCTCCAATTGCCGCTTCGCTAGCGCCATCGTCTCGTCGTCCGGCTGCTGCTTTTCCGACTTCACTCTGCGCGCGCCATTACCGTGCTCCGATGTGGCGTTCGCTCCGTTCACGTCTGCGGATTTCGCAGGCGACTCGGTTTGGACCACCTGCTCGTTCTGCTTGTCCGCTAGCAGAGCGCCATCAGAACTCGCGTCGGGAGCGTCCTCACTAGGCTTGCTCTCTGCCGCAATGGCGCTGTCGCTTGTGCTGAGCGTGCTCTCGTCCTGTGGATGTCCACTGCTTTCATGGGTTTGCGCTGCTGCTGCATCGCCTTCGAGACGTACATGGCGTCGACTGATCAGTTTCTTCCAGTTCTTCTCCATGCATCGTCTCCGGATCACTCTGTACACGCAATGACCATAGGCAACAGACTCCCGTGAATACACTTGGACCTTTCCCTCCATTGTAAGCAAGCACCTATCCGACAGCACGTCGACAACTGGAGACTTGCATCGTCCAGGTTCATATCGCAGACAGCAAACGACACACGCACCGTCGGATGGCCAGCTCCTTGGCGCTGTTCACGCACTTGGGCTTCGCGAGCGTGAAGCGATGCGGCACGATCGACTCCAGGTCCGAGCCGCCGCCCAGATGGCCTTGCGCGTTGCGCGCATACGCTCGGCCGCTCATGTCGCGATACTTTGCTGCTCTCTTTCTTTCCTTCTGTTTGCTTTATTCTACCAAACGAGGTTGTGCGACCGAAATGTCCAGGTTACGTTACGGTTACGGGTCTACCGTGACTGTTCTCTCTTTTCATTCCGTCGGACACAGTACTTCGGAAAAGATAACCACTCTCAGACATGCGGTTTCTCAGCAAACAATAAACCATTGTTGATGGATTTTCATCGTTTTGATGGATGCTGTAGTCGAACAGGAAAATAGACCCGCACAAATAGATTAAACCGTTCGAAAAGTACAATGCGTAAACATAACCCAATGCTCTCATTCTGGGTACGAAATATTCGGTAACGAAAACGGTTTGTGAACGGGAGCGCGATCGTACCGACTTTCCGCATAGAGAAAGGGGGTTACGTTACGTGCGAAGTCGGCGAGAGAGCGGGCAGAGAGAGGGAAAGACTGGTTATGTGTTTTCGATCCAAATATACGGTAATTTACTTGCTGTTTGTTTCGCTTAAAACCACTCTCGAGTCTGAAGAAGCAGAGAACAAACGAACGCAGAAGCGTGCAGGTCCCCCAGTTTAGTTCATTCGTCGTCCCCTTCCGCCCCGATGAAGATCGTCTCCATCCGTACGCACCGCGCCGTGTCGCCATCCATGCGCATATCCACCCCTTCTTGTTTGCCTTTGTGAGTGAGTGAGTGTGGGTATACTCATTCTGCGTTTGTGTGCGGTCGCTTGTTGTAGAATTGCTTCGTCACGCCGAAAATGGCGGGGAACCTGTGATCCTCTCGGCCGCCTACGAAGTGTCGTCGTTTGGCTACTTCCAACGCTCGGGGTACGTCTCGCCACACAGCAATCGCAATAGCCAGCGCACGTCGTGATTGTGTGTGTGTGTGTGTGGATGTGGGTTCCTTTTAGCATTCGTGAAATGATCAACTTTTTCAGCAAGACGTTCATCAAGCGCACGTCGCCGGGTGTGCGTCAGTCCATTCAGCACGAAGGTTCGTGTGTGCGCGAGCAACAGCCTCGCGATGCGGTGCGATATCGTCATATCTTAACCACCTTTTTGTGTGTATTGTGCATCTGCAAAGAGTACCTCTGCCATGTGTACGTGCGTCGCGACGGTCTCTCGGGAATCGTGGTCGCGGATCAGGAGTACCCTCCCCGTGTCGCGTTTGCGCTCTTGAACAAATTGATCGACGACTACGACAAGGAGCAGCGTGGCGCATGGAAGAGCTACGCCGGTGCGCCGCAGGAGTGGTCGCCATTGAGCACGGCCGTCGCGGACTACCAGGACCCGTCGAAGGCTGACAAGATCTCGGCGATCCAGAAAGAGTTGGACGAGACCACCGCCGTGCTGGTGCGTGTGCTCTTGCTGCTCTCTATGATCTGGCATTTGCCGCTGTCATGCTAACCCTTCTTGCTTTTGTGTGTGGAACAGTCGAAAACCATTGAGAATGTGCTGGAACGCGGGGAGAAACTGGACGATTTGGTGTCCAAGTCGCAGGATCTGAGCACGCAATCGAAAGTGTTCTACAAGCAGGCCAAGAAGACCAACTCGTGCTGCCTCCTCATGTAACAAGAACACACGAACCACAGAAGACCATGTGCTGCTCCTAGACGTCTCTCTCTCTCTGCCCTCCCTCCACCCATCATCATCATCATCCGCCTCTTGCCTCGCGCTCGTTTGTTTTTTGTATTCCAAAACAACTCGGCATGGTTCGCACTCGGCTGCTCGAGATAATTTCATTAAACACGTTGATTTGTGCATATTCGATATGGTAAATTGCCTCTCGTTGTCTCCTTCTTCCTGCCCAGAAAAGTCAACACGATCAACGGAACCATAAGGAAAATAATCATTTCAAAAACAAAGAAAAGCAGCGCATGAGCACGGCTTTCCATACTCTTCTACTTGGACTGCTTGGGGGACGCAGTGGTGGAATTGGATGTCGGCTTCCGACGAGGACGAAGGGACCGTGTTGCAGGTTTGGAGGACGCTCCGTCGCTCGATTCAGCACCAGCGTCCACATCTTCATCGTCCGCCTCCTTCGCGTCTTTGATGTCGTTGTCTACGCTATCGTCGCCTTCGTCATCGGGACTACCCTTCCTGTTCTTCTTGTCGTTTTTCTCGTCGGTGGATCCTTCCGGTGCGTCATCATCGATGCCTGGTGGGATGGCAAACAACTCCGATTAAACAATTTGGTAGATACACACACATTTTGGGACACTTTTCTCAACGTACTCTCTCCATGTTGGCGCTTCTGGGTTTCCTTCTTACTTGAAGACTTGGCAGTGGACTTGGAGGCTTTCACAGACGAAGAGCTGTTTTTCCGACTCGCATTCGAGGTGCCATTGCTGCAATTTGGGCATTGATGACCAGACGAGTTGCTCGAGTTCGATGAGTGTGCATTTCCTGCACTTGATGCGGCGGACGTGCTTTCACGTAGTTTATCCAACTGCGCGACCAGTTGGTTAATAGATTCTAGTTGGTCGCTAGCGTGCTGCTGGGCATCCGATTTCTCAGCTGCAACCACACACACAATCCATTAGCATGTCAATAAAGGGAACAAAGTGAGCTCGCACGACGCGAGTGCGATGACTGTACCTTCTGCCTTTTGGAGCTGGAATCGCAATCGCTCGATTTCTCCTTTCATTTGCAAGGACTCATATCGCTCTTGCTCCCATTCGTGCATACGAGAAGGTAGATAGGAGTCTTTCCATTGCAAGGCGCTTGGTCCCACAGCTGCGACTCGATCAGGAAGCGTGCTTAGAGGACTCAAAAGCAAGCCACTTTCATAAGGCGTGATTGGGATTGTGCACGCTGGGTAGTCGATGAGGCGCTGGTACTTTTGCTTCTTCTTCAAAGCGGAAGACGAAGAACCCGACGCCGGCATCATCGTCAGTTTGCGCTTCTTCTGCTTCGGCTGCTCAGAGTCCGAGTCTGCCTTTTTACCTGCTCCACCATCATCATTCTCATCATCATTCTCATCCGAGTCTTCGTCATCATCATCGTCGTCATCATCATCATCATCATCGTCTTGGTCATACATGGCATCGCCAGCACCACCTCCCGACTCCAAATCATCCGATGGATTTCTTCCGCGTCTGCGCTTTCCAAAGCTTCCATTGGGCTGCACCAGTGTCCCGATTCGTTCAAAGAACCGTTGCTTCAAGTCGCGCTCGACATCAAGGTACGTAACCTCAGCAGGGAGCACCTCAACGTCGTCTTCTTGAACGTACGCAGTTCCACCATGGTCCATATCGACAACAAGTATCCGCGTCTCTTCGTCCATACGGTGCACTTGACCCTTGCCGAACGAACATTCCACGCGGTCTCCAACGTACACTTCTTCGATCTCGGGAAGCGTGATTTCGTGCTTCTTCAATATCGTCTCCATCTGGTGCTTCTCTCGTGTAAGACGGATGATGTTGCTTCCGCGTGTCTCTAACTCGGTCATAATGTCTTGTAGTGCATTCGTGCGCCGTCGACTAGACTCCAAGCTTTTCGCGATTTTCACAACGTCTCGACTCAATACACGCGTGATGCGGTCCTGCTGCTTCTGCATTTTCTTCATCTCGCTCACTTGATACACATACTTACATCGCAGTCGCATGAAGTCTCGCTCGAGGTCGTCCCGCTCGCGTTTCATCACCGCCAGCTCACGCTGCGTGATGCGCACGGCGCGACGACACACAGGCAGTGACTCGACAACTTCTTCCGGCGTGATCACTCCATTTGGTCGAGCGCGTCGCGCCTTGAAGCCATAACCTGCGCCGTTTTTTAGATCCTCATCCTCGTCGTCCAACATGGCGGCGCTGCTCTTGCTGCCGCCGTTGAGAGCATGGACAGAGCCAGGAGGCAGCAGCGCCGTCACCTTCGCTTCAAACACCGTGAGCGCACTCTGGATATGTTTCATATCCGAATTGATCTCCGTCAAGGAAAGAGACTTCACGCCCGGGATATCCGGCAAAAGCCGCGGCGCGCGCTCATAGCGCCGATCCTCCTGTGTTTGCTGGAGAAACTGCAGGTGGAAAGGGAGACTGCGATTCCGTTCATCGTGGTGGCCGCGCTCTTTGTGTGCATCGGCGCCATCGGAATCGATCTCTTTCTTCTTCGGTGGGGGGCGTCTAGCACGAAAGCGCATGCAAAACACACACACACACACCATGAGTTCATCCTTCCATAAATGGGTCCATCCTCCTCGACACCAGGAAGACAACCAAACATGCATCACGCATGCTTATGCTCTACAGGTAGATGGACAGACAGAAAAGGTGTGCCTTACCGTCGCTTGGCCTTTTGCTGCTGCTTCGCGTCTTTCGGCGCGCTGCCACCACCACCTACAACACTGTCGCCGTCGCCGTCGTTCGCGTCGTCCTGCTTGCTCGGCTTCTTGGGACGGGGTTTGGGACGCGCTTTCGCGGGCGCCTTGATCATCCTAAACGTCGTCTACTACTACGAGCACCTGTCGGCTCGGAGGGCGACAAACACACAGAGCTCTTCGCTTTTGAGAGAGAGAGAGAGCACAGACGCGGATGCGCGTTTCCAGGCGTTCGGCTTCGGGGGGCGGAAGGAAGAAGAGCGTGTGTGTGTGTGGGAGGGAATGCGGCACAAGAGCAAATGGTACTGTACAGCGAAAGAGGTTCATGAACGAAAAGAGGAGTAGGAGGAGGAGCCATCACTCCTGGCCTCAATAGTGGCCTCTTCAACCCACCCTTTCACCCAACCACCCGATGCAGAATCGAGTGTGTGTGAATATGTCGATGACTGGACTCTTTTGGGGTTATGGAACTCATTTGAAATGACCCACTCTTTTGGTGTTGAAGAGATGGGTTTATGTGTTTGTGCAGGTGTTCCAGTGAGAATGCATGCATTTATAGCCACGCACTGGAATGGAGAGGTGCATGGAGAAAGAGAGGCCTATCTGAAATGCGTGACAAAATTGTGAAAATTTGGGGGAGTGCGTTTCACACTGTCAATATTCGCCCCCTCCGCCAGTATCAGACAGGATTTGGGAGCGAGAAAGCGCCGACACGTGAGCGCAATTAGGGAAGGACGACTATCGTGTTCTCTCTCATTGTCTCACTGTCTCGGGCGAAGCGCTGCGCTGTGTGATCCATTCCATTTCCACCAACCCATTCCTACCTCTCTCTCAGTAAATCAACCTCGCTTTCGAGAATAGAGAGCATCATGATCTCGAGCTCGACGCGCGAAAAAGCCAAGGCGACGAAGGCGTATTTGGAACAAAAGTACGCGACGATGAAGAAAGAGCGCGAAGAGAGTCGCGTGCGCCGCAACACGCTCGAGCAGCAGATGGAGGCGCTGCGGCTCACGGAGCGCAAGAAAGAGCAGTACCGCCAGGAGTTGCGCACCCAGGAGCTACAGAGCATGCGGCATCAACGGAAACGCCTCACGGTCCAAGACTTCCAGCCGCTTGCCGTGATTGGCCGTGGTGCGTTTGGTGAAGTGCGCCTTGTGCGCAAGAAAGACAGCGGCGAAGTGTTTGCGCTGAAATCGCTCGTCAAGAGCGCGATGGTCATGAAGAACCAGGTGGGACACGTGAAGGCCGAGCGCGACATCTTGGCTTCGGCCGATAATGACAACGAGTGGCTCGTCACGCTGCACTACTCGTTCCAGGACGACCATATGCTGTACATGGTCATGGAGTACTTGCCCGGCGGCGACCTCATGGGACTCTTGATGAAAGAAGATACGCTCAGTGAGGAGACGACGCGGTTCTACGCCGCCGAGATGATCCTCGCGATCGAGTCCGTCCATGAGCTTGGGTACATCCATCGCGACATGAAGCCAGATAACGTGCTGCTGGATGCGCATGGCCACTTGAAGCTCACCGATCTCGGGTTGTGCAAGAAAATGGACACCCGTGTGGACTTGCTGCCTGTCACGCAGCACTCGATCGACTCGTCGACCGCTGGCATCAACAGCCTTAGCAATAGCAGCGCTTCGGGTGCGCTCATCGATGGACCCGATACGTCGCGCAGTCGTCCTTTCCTGCGAAATCGGCAGGTGGCGTTCAGTACCGTGGGGACTCCAGATTACATCGCGCCGGAAGTGCTCGCGCAGAAAGGGTACGGCAAAGAGTGCGATTGGTGGTCCATGGGTGTGATTCTCTACGAATGTCTTGTCGGATACCCGCCTTTTTACGCCGACGAGCCCATGCAAACGTGCCGCAAGATCATCAACTGGCGCCAAGCGTTTGGGTTCCCTCCCGAGGCGAAAGCCAAGCTGAGTCCCCAGTGCATGGATTTCATCCGCCGACTGGTGTGCAACGCCGAGAACCGGTTAGGCAACGCATCGGTGGACGAGATCAAGCAGCACCCGTGGTTCCGAGGCATCGACTGGACCAACGTACGCACGATGAAAGCGCCGTCGATCCCACCGGGAGGCGGCATGGAGTTTGAAAACACACTCAAGCAGCTGCAGCTCAACGACCCGCAGCAGTGCGGTCCTGCCTACCAGACGCTCGTGAAGAACATCACGTCCAATTTTGATGAGTTCCAGGAACCCTGTGAACTCCCGACGATGCCGCCGCTTCCCACCGCACCGGCGATGTCGGCAAACATGGCGATGCCGCCCGCCCCCATGACCGCGAGCATGGATGGACACACCCATGTGGGGATGTCCCCCGACGAGATGCCCCCCGCGTTCGGACCCGATGGCAAGCCACTGACGTTTAATAAATTTATCGGCTACACATACAAGCGCAAGCCAAAAGTGCGACTAGCGCTCGACGAAGTGCAATTTGAAAGCGGCAATGGGAGCCACCAGAACCTCAGTGGCGCGAGCCACAAACCCGTGCCAACGTCCGCAGCGGCCATTCCAGTCGCGCTAAACGCTGTCTACAACAACAATGGGGTGACGCCTCCCACTGCTCCTGCTTTTAGTCATCAGCAGCAAATGTATCAGCACAGCAGCGGCTACCCTGCAGCTGCTGCGATCCCCGTGGCTTCAAGTCCTTCGTTGTCGACCAACTCGTTTGCTGCTGCTACCAGCAGCAGAAATAGTAGTCAGCAGCAGCAACAAGCAAGACACCACGTTGCTGACGCGTCGTATCGCAACAAGTGAGCTGCTTCGTGCGTTCGTATACAGAAACATCTAAATAAAGCAAATGCAAGCAGGTCTGCTGCTGATGATGCTCATGAACAAATTTGCACAGCGACATGGATGTTTCTTTGCAGCGTTTAGCTTTCGTCCTGATAGAAATTCCAGACGCTGATGCACGAATCGCAACCAACGGAGACCAGTTGGCGCTCGTCGGGACTCCATGCTAAGCAGTTGACTGTGTCCGAGTGACCCTGACCGGTGGTGAGCAGCGTCATGGCTCCTCCCAACGCATAGACCTTGACTTCGCAGTCTTCGCCGCATGTGGCCAGAAATCGTCCCGAGGGCGACACGCTCGCATAGGAAACTTTCAGGCGACTGGGGTCGACAATGCACTGCACGGGGTCGGCGACATCGCAATCCCAGAAAAGCAATCGACCATCGGACCCGGACGTGATGATCTCTGTCTCGCTGTCAAGTCGCTGAGTGATGCCATTGAACGCGCCGTCCCGCACCTGCTGCGCGACAGTGCGACGCTCGCTTTTGAGATCGTAGATGAAAAGCGCTTTGTCGAGTCCGCACGAGTGGATCCAGTGCGGTTTGCCGACATCGACGAGCACCTGGGTCACGCCGCGCTTGTGCTCGTGGAACTGCAGCACCAGCTCCCGGGTCTGAGCCGACCAGATGTTCACGCCCCCATCGCTCGCGCCGCTGACCACGTAGTTCTCACTGGCAGCCACCGAGGTGACTTCTCCACGGTGCGCATTCGCGATGTGCCACTTCGTCTGCGCCGTGGCTGCGTCGTAGGCGCGTATCCATCCATCGGCCCATCCGGAGACCACGATGGGAGCACTGCTCGCTCTCTTGGAGAACACGACCGAGAGACCGCGCGTGGCTTCCGTCGCCATGCATCTCAGCTGGTAGGTGGATAAACTCCACACGCGGAGGCTCCCATCGACGGAGATCGTCGCAAACTCTTCGCTGGCGTCCCCAAATGCGCACCCCGTGACGGACCCCAAGTGGCTGCTCGCGAGCTCCGTGGGGACCAGTGTGGTCGCCACGATGTGATACATTTTACCGGCGGACGTCCCGGCAAACACTTGGGACCCATCGGGCGACACCGACAGACTCGAGATGCCCCCCACGAGCTGCACTTGACCCACCAGATTCCACTCGGAGTCGCGTCCGACCAATTTCTTCATCACGCCATCGCCTGCGCCAACGTAGACGTACCCGGTTGCGCGACAGGACGCGAGGCTGTGGACGCCATTTCTCGACACGGGGATCGCATTGCGATACACTTGCGCGTCCATGCTGAACACGACCAGCTCGCCTGCCATGGTGCCGGCCAGTAAGTCGCTTCGAGACTGGGTCATCGCAGCACACAGGTAGCTTCTTGTAAGCCCGACGTTCGGCATGGTGAACGACGACATCTCGAGCTTGTACTGCATGCAGCTGATCTCGTACGCGAGCTCCCCCATGAGCAGCTGGCTCGAGTACGCAAACGTCATGGTGTATTTCGGTCGACGGCACTTCTCATCCATCTGTCCCCAGTTCAGGATCGTCACGGGTGTCGGGAACGATTTGGAGAGCACCACTTCTGACGTCTACACAAGTGACAAAAACAGCAGCAGCACATGTGAGGCGACGCCTTCCCTACGGGTCACACAGCGCTTGTCGGCTACGCACCCGCATATCCCATATAACCACGCGGCAATCTTCCGAGGACGCGGCAAGGAAATGGTCATCAGGAGAGAACGCCATTTGCACCACCGAGCGCTGGAACCCCAGCAGATGATACAGGTCGCGCTGCGCGCTCAGGTCCCAGACCACAATCGCCGCACCGCGGTCCTAATGCGACAGAGAGAGAGAGAGAGAGAGAGAGAGAATGTGAGACTTGGCAGCAGTGGACTGACAGTGCAAGTCATGATAGGACACGCACCTGTCGTCTCTTGGAGCAGACCTGAGCGGACGCCAACAAGGCGCCTGTGTTCGACATGCTGAGCACATTGATCTCTTCGTCGTGGCCGCGCAAAAGCTGCTGGTTGTGGGTTTCTTGGATGTTGCCCACCACCACCGCTGCACCCATGCTTCTCGTACACAGCGGCATTGACGACAGTCAGGAGATAGATCCACACAGAATAGCCATACCGGTGCATGCATCCACACAGTGCGTACCATGTGACGAAGCTCTCGGAGTCGGACGGGTGCGCATGGATCGTGCTCTTGCCCTTGCCAGTGTACCCGCTCACATGCTCCAACTCGATTGTTGCAGCTTGCTGTTTGTGTTGATACCCACCCTGGTTGGTTGTGAACGACGGAGTGTACCCATATGTGTCACTGTTGTTGTTGTTGCAGTTGGAGCGTGGATCCGGAGGCTTCCCTGCGTACCCATAGGAGCCACCAGCAGCAGCATTTGCGCTCGGCGCAAATAAGTCCGGATCGACGCCCTTGCTCTGGCGCTGCATGTTTCCTGTCTGGAGACAAGATTCTGCGTGGTCGTGTGGATGTGGCGTATTCTCGAGCAGGTTTCTCTCATTGCCGCCTCTTCACGTCATGCTGATGATGAAACTGATTGCGAGAGGGTACGAACGTAACCTCGACCAGATCTGCTCGAGAAAAGTCTGCAAATGCACAGAAATGCTGGCTGTTTTTGATGCGGTTGTCGTTGTTGTTGTTGTTGTTGTTGCTGCGAATGCGAATGCGAGTGTTGTGCATTTGCGATAGTGATTACTCACGCCATTTCGTGAGAGACAGTGGGCCACTGTTTGACTGATTGAAGGCAAGGTGGAACCTGACTCTTTCGAGTCCTGACAGCAGAGACGAGCGTAACCTCAACAAGAACCGCCACAACAACACCCTAATCTGACGGATCAAACACAGAATAGTGCGCAGCACTTCAAGTCCATAGGGGAGAACTGTGTCGCAAAAGCAACAACAAAGAGAGAGAGAGCGCGTGTGAATTGTGGGCGAGAGTCACGCTTCCCAATCCATTCAGTCGGTGCGCAATGTTTATCACACTGCGCTCTCAGTCCCCCTTTGAACTGACTGCACTTTTTCGCACGTGCGAATATCGATCAGCGCCAATGTACCACGCTCCTGCCCTTTTCCACCTTCTCTCGCAAGAGATCTGTAACAAATAATCGAAAATACGCCACTGATCCGCTGAAAGGTAAACTACATGCGAATATTCTCGATAAATGACGTCTCCAAATCAGCCTTCGTTTGCGTTGTCGCAAGTCTGCAGAAATGCACACGCAAGTAATTTACATCGAGCGAAAGAAAAGAAGGAACAAAAAACAAAAAAGAAAGAAGAAGGAAAGAAAAAAAAAACGAAAGAAGCCCTTTGAAGCAGCAATCTTCGACATCATCCACGATCGCTCTCTACGCCGCAGAAAGCAACAACACACACATACGAGCAGACTTTTCTGGAGACACGCAGACGAACGAGCCACGCGCGAAGGAACCCCACATCCCAAACGCCGCACGCACTCTCTCACGTGCTTTTTTAAACTACTGTCCGCCCCTTGATCCGAGAATCCGAGAATCCGAGAATCCAACGTCCGTGGAGCCGCATCCGTTTGTATCCGCATCTGTTTGTTTGTAGTGGTCGTCCATCCGCAGTCGTAGGGTAAAGTGTCGGTCTGTCTGTCTGTCTATCTGGATCTCAATTCGACCCCTCGCTGCGACTGCCTGCATCCGAATCCGAATCCGAATCCAGCCGCCTACTCACATATTATCAACCGGCATCTTCCAAATACACACACACGCACACGCATTCACACACACACGCATACAGGATCGACGAACATGCTGCGCGGGAAGCACATGGGGTTCAAGAACGTGAGGCGCGTGGAGGTGAAGGCCGAGACCACGACACCGGGCGAGGTGCGCACGACGACGGACGCGAATGGCACGCGCGTGAGCACGAGTCGCGGTCGCCGCACACTGCCGAAGCTCGAGTTCACGGTCGACGAAGACGGCGCGATCCTGCATGGACCGCAGCGCGGCGCGTTCCCGTACTCCGGTATGTTCAGCACCCCGAATAGTAGCAGCATGACCAGTGGCGGCACGCATGTGATCACGAGCAACACCCAGCCGAACCAGTTCCACGAGACGAACGCCATGATGGACCGCGACCTGCTCTACCAGTCCGCGAGCTTCCAGGCTCTGCACATGCGCGACTTTCCGTCCCCGCCGAGCCACAGCCACCATCTGGACCAATTCGACGAGCACGAAGACGACGAGAACGAGCACCACGACGCTCTGCCAAAGCGCCACTCGGCAGGATCGGGCAACCTGCCTGTGCCGCCGATGAAGGAGTGCGTGCTGAACGACACGCGCGCGACGACCATGGCGATCAAGTACGACAACTCCGTGGACCGATTCGTGTGCGGATCGTCCATTGAGCGGTTCTCCGGCCACACGGGTGTGTGCCGCGTGCTGGGCAGCAAGAAGTACCCGATCGTGCCGCACAGTCTCCAGATCGGGGACTTGCTGCGAATCGGCTCCGTGGGGCTCGTGGTGTGTGAACTGAACCGCACGACGCGCGACGAGACCCAGGAAGCGCTCAGTGAAGACGAGTACGACTTTCTGAAAGAGCACTACCTCAGTCTGCCGCTGCAGCAGACGTTCCATCCGACCGAGAGTCAGCGACAGAACAACCAGGATGAGGAAGACGAGGACGAGGACGAGGACGACGTGGTGGGTGGTCGCGATCCCAGCAACCACAGCAACAAGCACCATCGACGCGGGTTCCGTGCGGGCGAAACGTCGGACGAAGGAGAGTCGGAAGAAGACCGAAAAGCAGTCGAAGGGGATCCGTCCAACAATGACTCCGTCGATGACGACGAGCATGCGCCGATCCATGAACGCTCGATCGGCGCGTCGGGCATGGTCGGCAAGAAGTTCTGCTACATTTGCTACGATGGCGACGAAGAGCCCGAAGAGAACCCGCTCGTTGCACCATGCCATTGCAAGGGCGATACGAAGTATGTGCACCTCAACTGCCTGCAGCGGTGGAACAATAACTTGGATGCCGACGGCACGAACCCAAACCAGAAAGTGTGTGCAGTCACGAATACCGATGGGCTCGATGTGTGTACGATCTGCAAAGCTACTTATTTAACCAGCGTCAAGCTGGACGATGGCCGCGTCGTGTCGCTGTTAGCGCAGAAACTGCCACCGCCGTACGTGACGTTTGCCGTCGTGACCCAGCATGAAACAAGGAATCGACAGACGGCGTTGACAAACACGCGCTTCCAGCTCAGTTTCGCCAAGTAAGTGTGTGTTATTCCTCCTCTTCGTACAGCAGGTACTCATGGTGCATTTTGGTTTGAGCAGTTTGCCGCGGAACCAGCAATCGTTGACGATTGGGCGATCGACGAACAACAATATGACTCTTCGCTACCGAACTGTCTCGCAGCTGCACGCCAAGATCACGTATAAAGATGTACGCATTGGCGTTCGCTTGCACTTGCTGTCGTCGGTGGAATCCTCGCTCAAACTGACACATCTTTGTGTGTGTGTTTCTCTGTATCAGGACAATTTCCTCCTCACGGATGCCTCGAGCTCGAACGGCACGATGCTTTTCCTGAGCAGACCGTTGCAATTGGAGTGGAACAAAGTGGTCCATGTGAAAATTGGTCGTACAATATTGACGCTCAAGTCGAAGAAGAAGTGGAAATGGTCGGGGGGCAACAACGAAAGTGCCGGCACCGAAACAGAGTATGGAGCTACCGCTGCATCGCCTTCTGCAATAGGAGGTTTAGCCTTGACGCCGACAAATATGGACGCAATCACCCCTGTGTCGGCTCGATCCAGCAATCCCATGAGCAGTAGAGCAGCGCCACACCGATCCGTGCCCAACCGATTCGAAGCGAATGGACCGACAGTGCTGAGCGATCCGAGTGCGGAGATCGTCTCGTCTCCGTATTCCCTCCACGAGCTGTTTGGACGATCACATACCGCGACTCCGGGATCAGTGGGCGGCTTCCACGCTGTCAACCGAGCTCCAATCCCGCATGCGGACCATGGAAACCAGGTCGAAGCGACGAGATTGAGCGATTTGTTGGAAGAAGAGGCGTTCCGCGTGAATGGGCACACTTGGGATGGCAGTCGGCGAGAAGCACAACCTGTCCCAGCCCATCGCCAGCCGTATGTGCGAGTGGCTAGTTTCTCGCATTCGTCGCGACTGAACAGTCGAGGTGCGGCGGCGCTGCCTCGGACGAGAAGTGAGCTGATCCAGCGGCGCGACCATCTCGCCTACGATGTCGCTGACTCGTTAGCAGGGTTGGATCTCGCGAGTCCCCGTGTCGATGTGGACTCCCACCGCAGTCGACTTGGCAGTCCGATCGTAGCAAGTAGCAGCAGTACTAGTAGCGCGTTTGGGAATAGAGAACCATAATGCTGCTAGGACCGTGTGCTTTTCCTCTCGGCGAGAAACCGAAAACAAAAAACGCGTGGGTCATCACGGAAATTCGCTCTTTTCACAACATGCAAAGCAAGAGCTTGGTGCTCGCAGGATCTGACAATTAATTCTTCAACGTTATATTTAACCAAAAAAACAGCAACAACAACAACCTGACCCTTTCGAGTTTCCTCGCTTGCTCCTCGCATTTGCGTTGACATGGTGCTGTGCAGACAACCCGACATTGTTTGATTCGTATGCACCATAGCGATGCAGCGGAAAGAAAAATGAGGACACACATGTCATTTGCGTGGGGAGTGCGTGGTATATTCGCTGAATTACATGTTTGGGTGGTTGCTCGTCCAGAGTTTCGTGGGGTTCGTGAGTTCGTTGCCTACGAGTTGCTTCCAGCTTTCGTGGGTTTGCTGGATCACTTCGACGGCAAAGTCGCGCGGCTGGGCTTGGCCGTTGAACGCGAACTCGCTCGGACGCTTGCCGTCCGGGATTTTGTAGTCGCGGAACCACCGGTGGATCTGCGGCACGATGTCGTGCAGCTCGGTCTTGGCAAGGTCTTCGACGTCGTTCACGAGCTCGGCCAGCGGGTCCTTCACGTTGATGGCGATGACCTTCCAGTCGGTTTCTCCGTCGTCGATCATGCCGAGCACGCCGAGCACTTTCACGGGGTACACTTCGCCGATGCCCGCGACCTGACTCCCGATCTCGACGACGTCGATCGGGTCGTTGTCGCCGCCGTACTTGGTGGTGGCGTCCACGTGGTTGGGGTCTTCCCACGTTTGCGGCAAGCAGCCATAGTTCACGAGCGAGTCAAAGTGGTAGAACCGCGGCTTGCCTTTCTTCACGTCCTGCTTGATCGGGTTGAACTCTTCTTCGCCAGCGATCTCCATCTTGGCGCGGCCGCTGTGTGCAGATATAAAAGAGGAGGAAGCAGTCGCACCATTAGATTCATGTGATGGATGGATGGATGGATGCACAGGGGGAGGAGGAGGAGAATGCTCACCCTTTCGGGATCTCGTTGACGAAATGGAAGATGTTGCCGGCAGTTTGGTGCGGCGCCGACGCGTTCAGCAGTGGGGAGTACAATGGGATGTGGTGCCATGGCGACTGCTTCCGTCCCATGCGATCGAAGAAGAAGTAGCGACACTCGGAGGTCTCCGGCTCGCCAATGCGACGCACGGTGTGCTGCACACCGCAACGAGGACATCATCGTGAGTACAACACACACACACGCAGACAATAGAGGGAAGGAGGAGAACGTACGAGAGCGCGGGGCTTGGTAGCTGCACGAAGCAGCGCGCTGCGGCGCATCATGAGCACCATACCGATCCGCGTTTTTTCTGCGTCGGATCAATTCGAATGCTGGAATATCGGCCATTGACACACAACCGACCACTCTTTGGCTCATACATGACGAAACCCTTTCAAACTGCATGGAAATGAGGATATTGATGTGATGGATTCCTCTCTAGATGAGCTCAGATCCGATTTAGCAAGCGTACCTATTACAGCAGTTCGTGTGTCAACCTCAAGGTTTTTCACCACAATCGCACCTAGATTAGTGGCTCCTACTGATTTAGCTCATTTTCTGTCAAATGTGATCTCGGACCTGTATGAATTGATCCCCTCCATCACACCCTCTCAAATGCGGTCTTCCATCCTCTCCCACACTGTCGATTCGACGATCGCTTTCCACAGGGACAAAAACAACCTTTCCAAAATGCAACGCGGGTTTTCAAAATTTAAACCGCAACGGAAAAAAAAGCGCATTTTGACACCAGGAAAGGGAAACAAACCAACAGGTTTCCCATTTGCACGGCGCTCCCTGCATCCTATCACTCGCTCGCTTTGTGTGTGTCTGTGTGTCTGTGTTCATATATCCCATCCTCTGTGCAGCGTATCACGTGGATCGACGCCGATGAGCCACCGCGACCCCCTTCACAGCTCTGCGTCGCTGCTTTTGGACACGACCATGGAGATCCACGACAACGACCTCCACTTGGACAACAACGCCTACGACACTGCGACCTCCAACAACAGCGGCCACCGTGCAGGATACACTGCGAAGAAGGCGTATGCAGCGGTCGCGACGCCTCCTTCGCCGCGCACGGACTCGGAGAGCAACCAGCACGAAGAAGAGGAAGACGACGAGGACGTGTTCCGCTTCGATGCGCCAGCGTACTACGACCTGAAGAACCCCGCTTTGGAGGCTCAGTACGTGAACAACGCCGACGGGTATTTTAGCAATGAGTATACGCCATCGCGCAAGGAAGTTCCCACGACTGATCCAGCGGAGATCAGTGGAAACAGTAGTGGGTTGACGCCGACTTCTTCGACAGCGACGCCACTCTCCGCGCCAGCGATTGTGAGCACTCGGTTTAACAAGCAGCCGCAGCGTGGAGATGGTGAGAGTGCGCTCCAGACCACCCCGGCTTTCGATCGATTCCAGCAGCAACTCCAGAAAGGGCAAACACGCTTGATGAGCAGTCACCATGAAGATCAGCAGCAGCGTCATGAGGTGCAGCAAGACACAGAGATGGTCGACGAACAGAGGCAGCAGCATCAGCTACGCATGAGTCAGTACCGAGAGCCCCAGAAAATGGGTGCCGAAGTGGCTGATGAGGATGATGATGATGAGCGGATGAGCGACGCAGGTTCCGAGGATACGCTCGTTCTCGAAACAAGCGAAGACATGCACATCGAAGAGCTGAGTTCGAACGATACTGCGCAAGAAACGCAAAGTCTCTCACGAAGTCGATTGTACGACGACAAAGAAGAGACGTTTGAAGAGGTGTTTGCTCAATATGCGTCGTCCTCGCACTCGTCCTCGCACTCGATGGCACATCTTTTGCAGGAGCCGTCGTCGTATCCATTTTCCCCGCACTCATCACATCATTCCTCCCACCATGAAGAGATGCACGGATTGCCGCCCGCACCGCGCTCGACGGGGTACGCACCGCGTGGGTCGTCGAAGCTCATGCAGCCAACCCAATCGTACCTCCGCAGAATCCACACAGAGCACGCGATCCGGGAACAGAGTTACATGGAGGGAGCTCCTCTCGAAGACAAACCATTTCGTCTTACCCAGCCGAAAGGTCCGAAGCTGCTGACCAGCAAGAAAGCGGAGCAAGCCTACCGAGATCCAAAAGATCCTTCGCGTTTGAGCTACACCAGCCGAGAGCTACTGAAAATCCAAGAAGAGCGACTGCGCGTACAGATGGAGACAATGAAGATCCGCGAGTTTCATGAAAAAACTAGAGCTCAGCGTCCACCCGCGAACGTGCACCAGAGATCAACAAAGCAGTTGACCATCCCTGTGTCCCCGTACCTTGAAGTGGGACATCGCACTCGACGCTTCCATCAGAGCGAAAGTGGAGCAAGCGACGATGGATCTGCAGGAAACAGCGACCGTGAGCGACCGCACCAAGTTATTCGACCGGAGACGCTTTTGACTCGTGACTTTTCCCTCCCAGTCACCCAGCACCACGACTCGCACGAGCTGACGGTTAGTTCTGAGCACCACTGCTGCTCATCCATTTTTGCCAGCGTCTAATTTGCAACCTTGTGTGTGTGTTTGCTTGTAATCGCAGCAGAAACCCGCGTCGCCGCATTTGCAGACTGCCGAGCGGGCATCTCGTCGCAATGTGGTCCACCACGAACTTGCCCCTGAAAAACCGTCGGCTCCAGATTTCTCTCGAATGAAGGTCGGAGGACTGACGCAGGTAAACCCGACGCTTGCTACCGATACACGCGTGCATCTGGCTTGTTCTAACGCACTCACCTCTCTTGTAGCCTGTTACGCCACAGTTGGAAACAACGCGACGTGCTCAAACGTCCCAAGCGTACCGCAGACCAGTGGAAGCTATGAATCAGGACGAGATTGAGCTGTCCAGGAAGTTCCATGCGCAGCCCGTGAACAGAAGCATCCTCGAGCCGAAGAAGATGCAATCCCCGATGAAACCAGCGAAGCCGCCGTTGACGAACCCGGTGTCGCCGAAATTGTCGACCAGCTCACGCAGCGTGCTTCGCCAAAGCGCAGCCGAGAAAGCTGCTGCTGCGCTTGCAGATCTGGAAAAGCGCCGCAAAGAGAGAGAGCAGCAGCGGATGAAGGCAAAAGAGACAACTCAGCGCCAACCTCCTCCGCGCCGCCCAACAGTCCCAGAAACCCCAGAACTGAAAAGCATTCAGCTGCATCGGCAATACCAAGAAAATCTGCGTCGCCGTCTGCAAGCTGAAGAAGAAGAGATGAAGCGACAGCGTGAATTTAAAGCGAACCCTATTCGGTTGGCCTCCACTCCGCTCACGTTCCAGGGATCGAAGAAACCACTGACGGAGGTAGTCCCATTCTCTCTTCCTGGTGAGCAGTACCACGAGCGTGCTCGCGAACGAATCGAGATGAAGCGGCGAGAAGAGGAACAGCGTCTTCAGACGTCCGTCCAGTTCAAAGCCATGCCGATGCCTGCAATCCACGACTCTGCTCATCAAGAAAACGGCGCGCATGGGTTCCAGGTGAAGCCAAGCAGCAAACCGTTGACGCGTTTCGCTGCACCACAGTTAGCATCTGACCGCCGTGCAGCTGAGCGTGCAGCGTTTGACGCTGCGGAGCGCGAGCGCCGCACTCGCGAAGAAGAGTACAAGAAACAGTTAGAAGAGGAGTCTCGTCGCCTTGACGAAGAAGAGCTTAAGCGCCTGCGTCGCGAGAAGCTGCAGTTCCATGCGCGTCCTATTCCAGAGCCCCGAGCGTTCACATTGAAACCGAGCGACAAGCCGTTGACGGAACCTCACAGTCCCGCGATGCATTTCCACCCACATCGCAGTGGCTCCAACGCATCCGAGTAGCACAGCAAGCTTCGTTAGCGAGAGAACGAGCGTGAAGGCGCTCTGTATGGTCCGTAGACATCGCCATCCGTCGCGGAGAGGTAGCGTAGCGAGAGAGGACGTGGTCGAGTCTGGGTGTGCAAGCATGTACTTTACAAATCCACCAAGGAAGAGAAATCGCATTGTGTGTCCAGCAGCATCCAAGCTGTCACTGAATAATACTGGCGACATGATTAACTTTGTCTCTGCGTCTTTTCTTCCATCCGTAGCTGCAGGACGGTCTCATTTTCTTATTTGCAGTAGAATCACACGGAAAGGAGTTCGCAGAGTCACAAACCAGGAATCGAAGTCACACGCATCAAGAACAAGCGCAAGGACAAGCGCAAGATGCAAAGAAGCATGAAGAGATTGACGAGGATGCTGCTGGTGGTCTGCTCGCTTCAGTCGGCGCGGGGACAAAGCGTTGTGGATGTGTTGTCGACGTTTCTTGATGTCGACGGCATCTTGAACGGCACTGAAGCCATCCTCGCACTCGCGCGTCGCGCTTTCGCAGAGGAGAATGCAGTTTCGCAAGACAAGAATGGCACCCGCACGTTCCTCCCCGTGGACGATGCGTATCCCCTGGCACCTCGAGAGTTCCAGTTGCTTTTGCAGTTCTACTCGCAATGCAAGACTCCGCAGTCGCAGGCGCTGCAAACGTGGTGCACGGGCGACGGCACGTACTTGGACGAGCACACGGTGCTGTGTCCGAACCGCGTCAAGACCCATCCGTGTACTGGGAGAGTGCTAAAAGCGAATCGCAGCGACGACGAGGTGGTCGAGTTTCTCTGGCCGTGGGAAGGCATCAAATGCAACGCGTACACCGATCCGACCACAATTACAAACATGTACGCAGCCGAATAGCAAATGGATTTGCTTTCGGCGAACCGTTGACGCTTCTCTTGTTCGTAGACATCTCCCCGATGAACACCTTCGCTGCCGATTGAACGACATCGACTTGAGCCCCATGGTCTCCTTGCAGCAATTGTGGGTATCTGGCACCGTTGCACTCTTCATGGCGATATTGAACTGTCCCGCGACTGCTGCTCACACGGGATATGCACAGGGATGTATCCCAAAGCGAGCTGCACGGTCCGTTTCCGACGTGGTTGGGCGACATGCGCACCCTTCGCTTGCTCAACATGGCGGGCAATCAGTTCAGCGGAGCCATTCCGACGTCCTTTGGAGACAACAGTGCGTTGGAAGTCCTGTGCGTGCAAAGATCCGCTTCGTTGGACTAGAGTTTTGTTGTCTTGAGACTGATTTGTGTGTGTGTGTGAAAACCTGGCAGCAATGTGTCCCAAAACAAGCTCACGATCCCAACCGTGAGCTTCTTCAAGACATTCCACCAGCTGCGCTCCATGTAAGAAAGAATCTCGCTCCGTACGCTGCTTGGTTTCTTCGTGTGCGTGCACTGAGCGATCGTGTTTAAAATGCCAGCGATCTGTCTCAGAATGAGTTTGAAGTTGCTCTCCACGGCGGCATGTTCGAAAGCGAGCATCTCCACACAATGTACGCTCACTCCAACCCCACTCACTGCATTACCATTGACCACAGCGAAGCCGACAACTCTAGCTGGTTCTCCCGTGACAGCAATGTCAGCCACAACCGCATGTATGGAGTCCTCCCAGAACTCCCAGCGCTGAAGAACATCGTCTCGATGTAAGTCGTGACAACAAAAACACCAGCATGGAATGCATTGTGAGCAAGTGCTGATCACGGAGCCGTCCAGAGATCTATCGCACAACAGCTTGACAGGGGAGCTGCCTCCGGATCTGTCATCCCATGGACGCGAAGACCCTCGCGACCCAGACGAAGAATCGAGCTTGGAGGTCTTGTAAGTGCGCACTCTGCAGCAACTTTTGAATCTCCAGTGTCCCAACCTGATGCTAGCTCGAATCACCTCGTCCAGCGATGTTTCGCATAACGATTTCCACGGATCGATCCCAAATGTTTCGAATCTCACCGCGTTGAGGCTGTTGTAAGCGCACAACCGCGCTGCTCTCGTCAGCGTTCCTCAATCAACTGACTACTTTGCGTGACTTGTGTCCACATGACGCAGTGATGTCAGCCACAATCGCTTCTCCGGAGTTCTTCTTCCGTCGTTGTTCTCCCCGCAAATGTACGTGTTGCATTCTCCAAACGCACGCGCTGCTATCCGTTGAGCTCATAAACCTCACCCAGTGCAACATTTCGCGATGTCGCTAAACAGAACTCAGTCCAGAGACTCCAGCGCTTTCAGTGGGAACCCCATCAAGTGTCCTCTGCCCGACTTTCTCGCGTCCAGTACCCTCGCATGTCTCTGCGGCGATGCCGATGCAGCAGCGATGGATGATAATACGACAGCTTCATCGAGCAGTTTCCTGGTCGAAGCCGCCGATGGATGCAGATACTGCGCCTCGGGTTTCTACTCAAATGCAAGTACCAACCACCAGTGCTCCGAGTGTCCCATCGGCACATTCGCGATGTCTCTGGCCAGCACCCTCAGCTCAACCGCCAGCAATGAACATTGCACACCATGTCTTCCTGGCACCTTTGCGAACGAAACCCGAATGGAGCAATGCCATCGATGCCCAGAAGGGACGTTTTCCAGTGCGTTTGGAATGACCAAGTGCTCACTCTGCATCCCTGGACGCTTTGCGAACGGAACAGGGTCGAGTGAATGCTCGCCGTGCATGCCTGGCACCTATGCTGGAACGCATGGCCAACGCGAATGCCGTCCATGTCCAGTGGGGACGTACACGGACGTCCATGGCGAAGCGGAGTGTCTACCTTGTCCCATTGGATCGTTCCAGAGCAACGAAGGTGCCACGGAGTGCAACCCGTGCTCAGAAGGCTACGTTGCCCCCTTTCCAGGTCACCCCGAGTGCGTCTCGTGTCCTCCAGGGAGTATTTTTGACACGCACAAGAAAACGTGTGCGAAATGTCCACCAAACACGTTCACGAACACGAGTGCGCAAGTGCGATGTCCGGATTGTCCGGAAGGGATGGCAGCTGACGGGTACGGCAATGCGGAATGCTTCGGCAAGCCTGAGCCAGGGTACGGGTTCGCATCGTTGGCATCGCCAGCTAGTAATGCAACTCGACGCGTCTGCCCACCTGGTTCGTTCAACGATGGGGAGCGACTGACCTGTGAAAAGTGTCCTCATGGCACTGCTGCAGCGACGTCGGGCTCACTCAAGTGCACTCCGTGTCCAAAAGGAAGCTTTTCTGGTCGCGAGGGTGCAACCAGCTGCGAATCTGCACCCGTTGGAACGTACACTGATAAAGAAGGAGCGTGGAAGCCCACACGCTGTCCACCGAACCATTTCGCAGACAGATCAAGGAGCTCAAGCTGCCAGGAATGTCCCTGGCCTTCCTTCAGTCTAGTTGGCGGTGGAGCAAATTGTTCGCTCGCAGAGCCCGGTGAGATCTACGAAGTGGTCGTGTGGCCGCGGATGACGATGGCGATGGCCAGCATCCGTGCCGAGGACGTTTCAGATGCAGCAGCAACTGGAGGAAGCAGGACTCGACTGGGGAACCTCGACAACCTGGTGTCAGCGTGGAAAGCAAGTCTCGCTGCGTATGGGGTCACGAATCTGGAGCTGCATCTGATGGCGCTGGAGCCGCAGACTCCGTGGGACGATTTGTTGCTCGTCGAATTCGCGGTGGAGACGGTGCCGCCACCTTTGCCCAAGCGGAAGAAGAAAGACGACTCCGTGTTTCAGAAACTGAAGGCGAGGACCGAGGAGGTCCACAAGTTCGTGGACTCGACGCGTGCATCTTTTGAGCTGTTCGTGGACTCCGCCAAGAACGTCGAGGAGAGAAACGACAGATCTGGGAGCAATCAGGACGATGATGCGTTTGAGATCGTAGTCTCGACTGTCCAGCAACCGGGGTTCCTTGAAGCGCTTCTGCGGCAGTTGCATCGCCAGGATGTGGTCGATCTCTCGCCCAGGCTCGTGGACATCACCGTATTTGTGGACGCGCCGTTGAAGTCGTCTCGCGCCGTGAAATGTCCCAAGGGCACACATTTCTTTTCTGAGAAGAAGGGTGATGCCAAAGGGACGCATCACAAGGATGCTCCACGAGAGTGCCGCCTGTGCCCCATTGGCACCTACTCCGACACGCTGGGCGTTCTGGCGTGTTCGCCATGTCCGCAGGGCACGTTCGCAGACGAGGAAGGTCTGGAGGAGTGCTGGCCGTGTCGGTCAGGAGGAGACGCTCCTCCGGGCTCCAGTGCTTGCATCGAGTGCGCGTTCTTTACGTACGCGTGCAAGGGGTTCTGGGCGGACGTTTTGCTTGCCGTTGCGCTGGTGGCTGCGCTCGCACTCAAGCTCTGGATGCGCTGCAAGCGACTCGTGCGTGGCGACGCATCCACGCTGCAGCAGAGCGCGTTGTTGACAGCGGTGCGCACGCATGGCCGCACCAGCGTCGTGTATGAACCCATGGTGCGTACAGCTCGCGCACATTCGTCCGATTTGTTGAGCGCTCTGGTTCACGGATGATGATGGTTCTGATTGGTTCCGCTTTGTTCTTGCTTTGCTGTTGATTTGGTCAGGGTGTGATCTCTGCGGAGACGATGCTGCAGGTGCCATATCGACAACACATGCAGCAACAGTGACTTGAGAGTGAAGATTGAGGTGCAGATATCCCATGCACCCACAAGTCCCTGTCGAGACTGCAGCATTGCGTTCGATTCTGCGCGGAAACTCGATGCGACTCGGAAGGATTGAGGAAGAGGGAGATAGCAGCCATGTTCGTATTTCGACAGGATGTGACGAATTGAAGATCCGCAACCGTCAAAGGATGCCATATCTGCAGCATGTCGCAGAAAGAGTGATGGTTTTGTGCTGTGTTTTGTATTGGATATTCTGGTCCAGTGTGCAACCCATGCAGTTTGATTGGACAAATTGATACGCGAAAAAAGGTGCTTTTCAACGGACGGATCTGGTTGGGTGGAAACCGTCAGCGTTATCCATTTCGTTGGCATCGAAATCGATGGTTGGCGTGTCGAGTTCCAGCATGGCGAGTGCATTTGAAGCTCAAGGCAGCGATGTGAAGTGCACGCAGCAACGAGGAGATTTGTGTGGCAATATGCATGGAGAATGCCTACATCTCACCATTGCATTTGCCTGAAAAAGTGCGACGTCTGCGTTCGATCCTTACTTTTTGCTTTAAAAATAAAGAAGATCGAAGGATTCGCACGGATCTTTGCGTAACGCTCAGGAGTCCAAGGTTCGCGCTAGTTTTCATGAGTGTGCTTCTCGAACGTGAGATTTCAGGAGATTGGCTCGTTTGCCGAAATGGAGAAGGAAATGGTCAGCGAGAAAATTTGTATTAAAAATAATAGCAGCTCGACTCGTTTGTCTCAATGGCGACCTGGCGCGATGGTCAGCGATCATTTCTGTCTGGAAATGGTGTTTTTAAAAGTCGCCGTCCAATCGGTTGAGATCGACCCGTGCTGCATCACGACGCAACTCGGATGATGTCAAGTCAATGTGCTGGCGACTCCAGATCCACTTTTTTTCTGTGCGTTTTTCTCGGGTTGGTGGTTTCTCAAAAATGGAGCATGTACCTTATATCTCAGATCTGTACACGCTGGTGCTTCAATGTTGTGCGATACGCCTAATCTGGGTGCGGATGGAGTTTTGAAGCACACGATGCCGTCTGATGCTGGTGCATCAGAATGGGAATGTGACCCATCAGGTTACGCGCAGATCCAGTGTACGGTACACAAAGGTTACAGGGTTACTCACACGAACCATTTCTGGAGGGATAGGTCAGCGCTAGGGTTGTTTTCTCGAACCACGCGTCCGATTGGTCGATTCGTTGTGGGTGAGGGCTTCCAAATATACGTATCGCCATGCAAACGGGTACAGTACCTTTCCTTTCCCTTCCAATCTGTCAACCCTCCCTTTCACTCCAACCGGACGGACAGCCGTCAAGATTGGATGTTTGTTTGTTTCGATGAAGGACTGGACTTTATTTTTGTCCACGCCCCCTCAAACACAACCCCGCGACAGAGTGACAGCGCGTGGTTTAGGACAAACCAGCAAATTATCACAACACAGCACACACAGCACACACAACACAGCACACACAGGTCGAAAAAAAAAAAAAGAGGGACTGACAGCCAACTGCGCCATCCACCAGACCCCCTTTTAGGCGATGTTAGCGCATGACCAACGAGCCGCTGCCGGTGGCAACTGGGGGAATTCGTTTGCACGCGTACGTAGTGGTGGTGTTCTCCCTGTGGATATGGTCATGTGTGTGTGTGTGTATGGCAGTGTTTCTGACTTGTCTATGTGTGTGTCCTCTCCCTCTCTCTCTATCGCTTCAGGCGGATATGGACAGCGTGCCGTTGTTTGAGCGCGAGCACCGCAAGGACAGCCAGCTCGTGCAGCGTCTGCAGAATGAGCTCGCGGACGCCAAGCGCTTCGTGGAGGCGCAGGCGAGACGCCAGAACGACCTTGAATACGTGAACGAAGACCTGGAGCGCCGGTATGTGTGTGTTTGTAGTGATTGCGCGGGAAAAACCCGCTGCTGCAAAGCGACCTGTTTCCGAAATACTGATTGCATTGGCCATGCTAGATTGGAGCAAGAAGCGCTCGACCGGATCAAGCTCGATGCACAGAAAGCCGACGACGAACGGTGCGTGAGTGGCATCCAGTATTGCACTGCATCGACTGGTGGTTGACTTATTTTGTATGTGTATGCAGTCGATGGACACAGGAGCGTGCGACGCTAGAAGAGCAACGGGACATGTGGGAGAAGCGCTGCGAAGAAGAAAGCCGTCGTCGCGCCGTGATCGAAGAGCGCTTGCGTCGCGCCGAGAAGGAGTTGTACCGCATGCACCAGAAGAAGTACGACATCGAGAAGCAGGTGCGGCGCGAGGAGAGCGAGAAGCGCAAGCACGAAGCCCACATCGTGCGCAGCCTCGAGCGCGATCAGCAAGAACTGAGTGCTGCGCGCGGCCGCTCGCAACAGAACCCGAACTCCTATTTAAATATTGACCCCACGGTCAATCCGAAAGATTCCAAGCCAGCCGCGGTGCGCACCCGCCAGGCGCTTTCCTCGGCCATGGACTTCTTTGGCGTGTAAGCGGCATGTTGTCGATTATATGGATACGGAGGAAAGGCGAGAGGAGAGACATCAGCGGCACTGGTCAACTCCGTGATCAGCGCGAGGTCACCGCCACCACACCAGCCAAGCATGCGTCGAACGCGACGAGCGTGGTGCCAGACCAGATGTATGGCACAGCAACAAGAGACAGAGGAGAAAGGTACCATTGGGAGAGCGCGCGCAATGGACGGATACGGGCGGCACACATTTGATTTTTTTTGCATTCGACTTCTTTTCTTTTTACATCCATTTTATATATGCCTCTTTGTACCATACACGAAAGAAACGAAAATGAAGATCTCATGAGGCTTCACAAATCCTGGTGTGTTGCTTTTTCGCTTTCATCCCATAGCTTCAACCACCGGTGACTGATGATGTCATGACATGCATGAGACCGAGACGTGGCTACACTTTTCTCTTTTGCTTCGTTCGGTCTTCTAGATGATTGGAAGTCCTTTGCGAAAGTGCCGGATTTGACGAGGAAGATGCTTTCGACAGAACAGGAATCATGGCGACAGACAAGCCATGTGCAATAGATAGCGCATTCGCGTGCGAGCACCTCCATTCTCTCTCTCTCGATAGACATATTCCACAGAATCGCCAATCTTGGATCCAAAATCCAGCATCTTTACGGTAGCTCTTCCCATTTTTGAACCCTCTTCTCCCATCATCCTCATTATCATCCTCATTATCATCCATGGAATCAGAAATATCCTGATGCCAAAATGAATGCATGCAATCGATTTTAGCCAATGACGGTGCAGTTCATCACTTTATCAGCGTTTCATTGGTCTGATATTTAGTATGTCCATCTTTCCAGCCAGTCACATCGTGAGTTGACAAAATGGAAGGCTGTGATTGGAAGAAATGGAGTCCATCTCTCTTTATCTCATAATGCGATTCGGACTGTTGGTTGCCGCAGTTGGTGAACATGAACATGCAGGAGGAAGACCGAAGTGCGCGGAACGATGCGATGGGGCTGGACATGGACGACGAATTGGCGCAGCTGCTGAAGGAGCAGGACGAGTTCATGAAGCAGAGCAAGCGACCTGCGGCCAAGGTCATGCGCATGGGGCGAACGCCGACTTCTGCCACGCCTGCAGCAGCAGCAGAAACAACCGGGAGCAAACAGGATGAAGGAGAGCAGGCGGACGAGCCGGAAGGACCGCAGATTGTCGGCAACGTCATGGAGCGCGACGTGATTCAGCTCAATATCCAGAACATGAACGTGATGCCGCGCGTACAGGCGAATGGCTTCCCTGCTGTCCAGCGCCGCGGCGAAAGCTTGTTCGGAAAGCGTCAGCGCCAACCACCAAGTGCAGCTGGTGGCGCGACAGCAACAGCGAAAGCAAAGCCGAGCCGATTCAGTAGCAGCATCAGAGCGAGCACTGCTGGCGCTAGCAGCGTTGTGGAGCGCGACGTGGTGACATCGACGGCGCCGGTGGACTCGGAGCAAGCGGAGATCGACCGCACCAACAATGCGCGATTGCAGGAGATGTCGCTCCAGGAGATCCGCGAAGCCCAAGAAGAGCTCATGCGGTCCCTGGACCCGGCGCTGCTTGAGAAACTGATGAGCAAGAAAAAGAACAGAAGCAAGAAGCCAGCGAACGACGCCACGGTGAGTGGGAGTCGCATCACTGCTGCTGCGACGGGTGCGACTGTGTCCGTGGGGAAGTCTGTGGTTGAGGAGGAGACTCCGACACCGCTACCACCACCCGCACCACTCGACCTCGCGAAGATCGAGAACGAAGAGCAGTTGCACGAGCAAGCCAAGCTGCTGCCAGCGGACGAGCGAGCCAAGCATGAATGGATGCAGACTGTTCCGGACTCTTCTGCGACTCCTTCATCCTCAGCGTCTGCTTCGAAGAACGATGGGAAAGCGAGGAAAGAGAAACTCGAGGCCACAACCGAGCGCTTTGATTTCAACGGCGACCGGGTCGCTCCAAGCGGAGATGGTGCGCAGCATCCTGTGCATTCTGGGCTTTTCCACCATGGCGACGAGCCCGACGCTGCCGGCTACACGATGGCTGAGCTCATCCATTTAGCGCGCAGTACGGTCGCGAGTCAGCGCGCGATGGCGTTGACAACGATCACCAAGATCCTGCAAAAGCGTGCTCGGTGCCAGCAGCAGCAGGACTTGTCGACGGTGTTCCCACGGGTGCTGCCGAACGACTTGCCGATCACGTTGCGCATCGCGCTTGATGATCAGAACTACACTGCGCTCAGTGCTGGGATCTCTGCGCTGCATGCGTTCCTCGTCCCGCATGCAGCGGTGCAGGGTGACGAAGAAGAAGAAGCGAGTGGTTGTTTTGAAGGCGTGCATGGTGTGGTCGTGTCTCCACCGCGCATCCACTTGCATCAAAATGTCAAGGAGCGTGGCGCCGCTACGAAAGAGCTGAGTCTCGAGATCCCCCAGACCGAAGAGGTGATTTACATTGATACAAGCGAGTCGCCAGAAGACGGCAGCAGCATCTCCGACGAAGAACTGACGTTCTTGGATCCAGTGCAGGGCTTGCTGAACATGGACATTGGCACGCGACTGCGGTACATTATCGAGAGCATCCAGCTCCCCGACCAGAGTGCAATGGGGAAGCTGCTGGACATCCTCATTCGGATCGCCAACCACTCCCCGAAAGCAGCGAAAGATATCGGCACCAACAGCAAGTTGATGAAAGCGCTGCAGCGAAAGTTTATTGAAAACGAAGACGTGCTCACACTTCAAGAGGAGAACGAATCTGCGTCGCGACTAACTGTCAAGGCGCTTCTGCTTGTTCGCGCGCTGTGCCAAGGATCCCGAGCTGTCGCTGCCTTCTTGATCGGAAACGGTGTGATCCAGAGCACGAAGGGCTTCCTCGCTATCCGCGGGAACCTCACATCAGTGCTGCATCAGCGTATCCAGCTCGAAAGTCTCCGCATCTGGCGGGTGCTCCTGAAGTATGGGCTCGACTACCACTGCTTTGCGTACCTGTTTCCCATTCTGTGCGGTTTCCGCGGCGTGGACCTGGTTCGCCCCACTGGAGAGCAGGAGAAGAAAGAGAGTGCATCAGACCGTCCAGCACGTGTCACCGCTGCACTCTTTGCTGCATTGGAAGCGTTTTGCGGTCTTGAAACCGTGCACGAAGCCCAGCATTATTTCAGCCAGCTGGGCTTCTTCATGCACCAAGCGAAGGATGAGATCCTGACTCGGATGCAAAGCTTCGACGCCGCTGTGGCAGTCAAGGACGACGAGTTTATGGTCGTCGTCACTGCCTTCCGGTTTCTCGCCTCTACCTGCTCGCTGGTGACGAAGTACCATTTAGAGAGCAAGGTCGTGCTAGACGTGTTCGAGTTTATCCAGGGAGACGCAGTCGCTCAGCAAACGCTCTCTTCGTTCGTGGAGCTGCCAAATGGGGGTGAAGGAATCGGCGCGATTGCGAACTTCCACCAGCAAGTGATCCTGAACGGCATTTTGGGCGATGATATGGATGAAGACGACGCTGCAAGCCAGTTCTTCCATTGCACGAAGCAGCATTTACAGAAAAGCATTGCCAACAGCCTAGTCCATGCAACGTCAAAGCGCAGCAGCATCCACGACGTGTCTCTGACCTGCAGCTTGCTTGCTCTCACGGGAGAAATGGTGGTGAAGACGAACGATTTCTATGACGATGCGTTTGTCGCCACGATCTACTCGCACGGCTTGAAGCTCATGGAAACGTTCGTGAGCGGTCAGGAGTACTGGATCCACGAGTTGCTGAAGAAAGTGCTGTTCCATCCTGTGATCCTGCAAAAAGTGGGGTTCTTCCCGAACGAATCCGATGCGCGTGCCATGAGTCACGTGCTCATTCCTATTTATCAAGCGCTGGTGAACACCTCAAAAGAGCAAGAGGAGCATTCCACTCGCAACTTTGCGCTCAAATGTTTGTCTCCAACGGAGAAAAGCTCGTGCCAGTTGCGCATTCCGCGATACGAAGACGAGTACCTGGGCTCGAATCTCCCGCTGCCTGGATTTTGGATGTTTTGTCCGTTTTCTCGCATGGAGTTCACCAACAGCAGTGCCAGTGGTAGCGCTTCGGACAAGAAACCTTCGAGCATGTCGGGTCCAACGCGTGCTGAGAGCGAGGAGATGAAGCTCATTGTCAGTGCGACGTGCCGCTTCCTGTATCAGCTGGAGACGGCGCATGCTTCTGCTGCTGCGTGGAAGGACGTCGTGGTTGCCTACCAGAGCGAGATGCGCGACGAAGACAAGTTGTTCCACTTGATGCACGTGTTCTTCGCCGGCGCTGACGTTCTCTTCGACGAACACGTCGACACCGCGCTGAGTCAGTTTCTCAAAAAGTTTGCGCTCCCCGTGCTGAAAAGCAAGTCGACGGACCGCTTGCTGTACGAAGGCATCCTGCGCAATCTCCGTCGTTTCCAAAACTTGGATCCGAACACGGCTGGGAAGAACCTGGAGGCATCATCGTCGAAGGATGCTGCGAGCATTTCGTTTTCTTCGGATGAGCAGATCGTGATGACCTTTATCGAGAAACTGGTCGCGGACTTCACGTCGTCGTCGTATGGGAATGTGCACTTTGCGCGCTGTGTGACATTGTTGTTCGCGCAGGACTTCCCGATCGCGATTCGCAAATGGGTGTGGAAAGAGCTCCAGGATTGTCGTTTACTGCATGCGCTCCAGCCCTTTGATGAAGCCGATGAGCACACGACGCATGCGACTTTTGCTCGGTTGGCGGGTGGTGTGAAGATCAATGACGAGCAATTGCTGCAGCTGATGAGCCAAGCGATGTGCCAAAAGCAACTCACTCCCGAGCGAGGTGGGCTGGCGTACAGAGTTGCGCTGCACCATCTCACAGTGTACCTGTTTGGCCAAGGCAGAAACGACCAGGAGACTGCTCCAACCAGCACTCCGATGAGTTTCGCGCGTCAACTACTCGCTCAGGACTTGGTGCGAGACGCGTCGAAGCAGCTCTGGCACCACCTGCTGACCTACGAGCCCACTGCTGCTGGTTCTACAAAGCCACTCGTCGTCAACGAAGAGCGAGTGGACAGAATTGTGACCCACGCGGGACTCTCGCTCGACCAGCTCACAGCATTCCGTGCAACGATCTCGGAAGCGCAACAATAAAGCAACAAGTCATTATCTTTGTGTGTGTGTGGATACTTTCGCTACTAGGCAAGCTGGATGAGCGCCACACGCTTGCGTTTCTTCTTCTCGGACAAATCCTCCGTTGCTGCTGCTGACGAAGATCTTTTCGCTGCAGCAGCGCCGTGGAGTTCATTTGATTTCACGTATTTAAAGTAGAGCAGTGGACGGATCGTCGCTTCCGACCTGTTGGCTTTCCCGCGATGCCATACTCTGTAGTCCATGATCAGTGGCGTACCAGCTTGCACGAAGTGCGTCACGCTCTCCAAGTGTGCATAGTCTTTGAACGCAGCGCCGCGAGTGCCATTGTCATGGAAATGCGACGTCCGCTTCATCTCCGTGCCACCGATTTCCTCGCTCACATCCACAAGCGGCACAAACACGTTGACGCGGTCCGCTACACGTCCATCCAAACAACAACCAACCACATACGCATGCAGTAAACACCACCAAACCGTCCACAATATGCATGCATAGATCGATGAACCATTCGATTACCTTTTTCGTGCTCTTTGAGGTTGCGGTGCACGCCATCGAGGTGCCAGTTCTGGTCGCTGTCTCCTGGGCGAGACACGACACAGCCGACGTATTCCAGTCGGTACGCTTTCGCGTTGCTCGCTGCGGCAGTAGTGTCCGAAACCGCAGCATCGGATTCACCTCCATCCTCTCGGAAGATCTCGGCCACGAGATGTTGCCAGCATGTGGCCATTTCCAGGAACGACTTCATATCCAATGGCAGCGTTTCGTTCTCGTCCCCTCCATCCCCCTTTGTAGTAGCAGGGATGCGTTTCTGGAACGCCAGCGCGCTGATCTGCATGTCGATCCGTCCGCCTTCGCGCACGTAAAACCCGGGGATCACTTCGGAGTTTTCCGGAAGCGTCAGGTCGAGACCGCGCTTGTGTGCCTGTTGCAGGAGGGACTCGTATCGCTGCGTCACGACGGTGTAGATGCGCTCCACGAGCGCCTGCGGTGGGCGGAACGCGTCGTCCTGGAGCGCCACGAAGCCCGCGTCGTGGAACTCCTGGACGAGCGCGTGCAACGCAGCACTCGGCGCCTTCGCGTCATCAGCAGCATCCACCATTTTGGAGCAGATACAAACTTGCCAAATAGTGAAATGGACATGTGTGCATAAACCACCGTTTCGTGTTCAGCGATCGACGTGGGTTACTATTGCAAACGTCATGCTGATATCTGTATAGGTATGTGGTGGATGTCGAATGGGAGGGTGTTCGATTTGCTCCTCTATTCCAGGTACTACAAATCGGTGAACACCCTTTGCAATACGACTCAAACCTTTGTATAAAGGGTACATGGGTTGACAGTAGATACAAAGGCCTCCATATCAATGATACCATACGTTATATATATCTCCCTCCAACTCGAGGGTTTATCACATCGAGCCATAACACACCACTCAACAACTAATCCATCAAACCCAATCGTCACCATTTTCTCTTTCTCTTTTGTTACAATTGGTTTCCATCTAAAGACAGCGACGATGAAGACGAGTACCTTGATGGCATCGTCCGAGAGGACAGACCGCCGTGCTGGAGTCCTAAGTAGCTGCTCTCCGATCGAGAGCTCAGTCCTGTCGCATTCGATAGCGCGTACTCGCTTTCGCCGCCTGCAAGCATCCGGCCAACTTCCACTAGGTTGGACCGGGAGGAGAACGAGAAGTCGAACTCATCTCCATATCCGTGCTCATACTCGCTTGCAGGTCCGTAGTGAGTAGGGAGCAGGTGCATGAGCAGGTTCACACCGAGGAATTTGCCAATGACGACGGTGAAGAACTTCTTGCCGCGCTCGCATCCGGGCCACTCGACCAGCAGGCGCAGACAGGAGCCGAGAAACGCTTCCAGCTGGAACGACCGCTCTTCGACGTCTTCGTTTTTCACCGCGAACAGCTTGCGTCGCGGGAAGTGCAGCTCTTTCACGACTTTCCGCGCACGGCCACACGCGCGGCATCGCGAGGATACGGCTGGGAGATGGGACAAGAGGTTGTGTTCTTCTTCTTGCTCTGGGAGCTGCTTGGCGGCTTGCGAGCCGCAGCGTTTCATGATCTTTAACAGCTGGTGGCGCAGAGTGTAGAAGCCCTGGAACCGCTGGATGCAGCGGGTGCGCAGCTGGAATCCCGGGATCGAGACCTCCATCGCGTAGCGGATGTGCTTGGGCTCGGCCGGTCCGTTCACGACGTAGAGTCCGGCAAAGCGCGCGAGTTTGTGGCCGATCTCGTACTCGAATGGACCGTTGAGGTGTCCTCCGAGCGACAGCGCGGGCGTCGGGTCCGTCATCACCATCTCGTCGTCCGCGATCTTTTGCGCGATCGCAGCAGCGCGACTCAGGTCGTAGTTTGGCGTCGCCTTCGTATCGCTGGCAGCTGGATGCGCCGAGTCACTCGACTGGATCGTGTCGATTTTGCGCGGCATGGTGGCGTTCATTCCGGGCTCTGGCGGCGAGATTTGATAATAAGGTGCGGGGAGGGACAAGATGGGGGTGTCGGAGGGAGTGGTCGTAACGCTGCTCGCGTGCGTGGTGCGGTCATTCATGACTGGTTGTGTGGCAGAGAGAGAGAGAGAGAGAGAGAGAGAGAGAGGTACCCACTGCAGTGTCGCCGCGACACGCCGGGATATACGTACAGAGCGAGCGAGAAAGCCGTTCTATATTATGCCACCTGCTGGTGCTGATGCAAGTGTGCAAATGCGGATGGCTGAACGCCCTGCGGAAATATGTGTGGATTCGGTGCCAAAATATAATCATGGAGACAGGACTAGCTTTCAAATCTAGGATGCACCCAGCATTGTAGGTATCATCATCATCATCATCATTATGTAACATCTACAACTTGCTGTCTGAAGGGTGCAGAGCGTATTTGAATTTCAGCGTTCCCGATGGTTTTTTCTTCACGATCATCTGACAAAAATCAGCATAAACAAAAAAATCAACAGCAAAAAGAACATGGAAAGTGGGAGAGACGAGTCTCCGCCTACGTGCACACTTGGCTTCAGATGGAAAGATACCAATTTCCACAAACAGCAGCTGGGCAGTACCTGCGAGTGACAGACACCCAAACGCACCTTCTCTGCTATCAACGCGTACGGTCCACCGATCCCCAACAAATCCACTGAAATAAACAGCAACTCTCTCGAAGACAGTCGTGCTTGAGGAAGTAGATCTCTTGCTGACGTTGCGGACTCGGTCCAGTACACCTCGATCGCTGGATTCGTCTGCGCAGATCATTGACAGTGTCCTCTCTTTGCTTCGCTCGGAGGCGCTATCCGAAAGTCTGCTGCGCCATCGCTCCCTCCGTTTCTGGCTTGTGAATGTGTTTCGATGACCGCACAACGTGTGAAGCATATTCATCTGGTTCGGTCTCACTTTCATCTGCGATTGCGAGCCATCAGTGGAGACACTGTGCAGATAGATCCGGTACAGAGAAAGGTAGGGAGTGAAGCCATCCAGAAGCTTCAACGATGAACAGATTGAAGCCAGTCAGAGCACTACGGACCCTGTCGATAGCGCTGCTGTGCGACTCGCACACCTGTCTCACGGTATGCGAAGGTAGCATCAATCGAGACAGAAAAGCGGGTGGAGGAACGAGAACGACAGCGCGACAACTCGACAATGTATGGCATTATAGAGGTGTCACTATTTTGTGTTGTTGACCAGCAGTAATCGCATAAAGCAGACCCACGCATTCTCTGCTGCATGTTGCTGCGAGGATCCATGTACCCAGATGGGGTATCCATCTTCGCGGTTCTTGGACTTTCTCCACGTACCCCTCCGACCGACTTTCTTTCCATACTTTGTGCCGCATGAGCTACAAAGTCCAGCACACCACTTTGCGTGTCTCTTGCCCACTCGTGGTGTCCTTGCCACAACTTTTTATCGAAGGAACCAGGTCGCTTCTTTCTACATTCCCAACTGCTTTGCATCCTTCCACCTTTCCTTCTTTTCGCTGCTTTGCTGCTAGTCCGCCAGCACCACTCCGCTTTCCAGGATCGAGAACACGTTGAGAGCGGAGTCGAGCGCGACGTGGCACCCCAATGGGATCGTGACGATTGGGTTTGTGTGGCCGCAGTCCACGCCGTAGAGGATCGGGAAGTTCGTGTCGCGGGTATGGTACTTGACCAACCGCTGGAGCTCCGCCACCTGCGTGTCGGTGTACGCAAACGCACGGCCGATCACCAATCCGCTGATCTTCTTCAAGGTCCCGTCCACACGAAGACAGCCGAGTACCATATTCACGTCGTCCAGGGACATTCCCCTGTCGAACTCATGACCTTCGGGCGTCTCGAGCAGCAGGATCGCACCACTCAGATCGGGCATGTACTCCGTCCCGCGCACGTTGAGAAGCACGGGCAAACAGCCTCCCAGGATGCGACCGGCAGCATTCCCCTCGCGAAGCCAAATGTACCCTTCGTTGCGCTTCATCGCATCTTCGTACTCAATATCCGCCTTGGTGATCCAGTTGGCGGTTTTGTCGTCGGTCCATTCCAGGGAAGGCAGGATCTTGCCGATTGGGTCCGTGGACAGGACCGCTTTCCAAAAGTACTCCATCGTGTACGCATGAGGCTTGGGGAACTCCCCGAACTGGCAAAGCGCGCTTGGACCGTAGAACGTGCAGAGGCGCGCTTTGGCATACATCGCGAGATGCAGCGTCGTGATATCGGAGAAACCGGAGAACACTTTCGGGTTCTCGCGGATGACGTCAAAGTCCAGGTACTCGAGCATTTCGTGCGAGGTGAGACCTCCGATAGTGCAGACGATCGCCTTCACGTCGGCGTCTTTAAACGCATGCATGAGCTCTTCGGCGCGTGTTTGCGCGTCCGCGGAGCTGTAGAACCCCATGGACTCATCGCACGACTCCGAGTCCACGCCGACTGCTGAATCGGATTCGAGCAGCACCTGCTGATTGTGCTTTGGCGATCGCGAGACTGAAGGGTAGATCCTGACTTTGAACCCGCAGCTTTCCAGCTCTTCTTGTGCTCGTTGCAGTCGGTGCGGGACAATCGCAGCGAGTCCGGATGCTGGCGCAACAAATGCGATGGTGTCCCCCGCTTGGAGCGCCGCTGGGCGACGCAGAACGTGCTGTTGGTTCATCCTGGGTGTGATCGAGTGTATCCGGTACACGGAGAGGCGAGCACTGAGAGAGAATCGATAAATGAGCGTTCTTCCCATTCGCTGATCACGTCGTCTGCTCCTTTTGCTGCACAAGAATATTCTGTGGTCAATCCTGACATTCATTCATGCGATCTGCCACACATTCCGGAGGGTTCGTCTGCATTTGCTGGAGTGGTCAACCTGAAAGTCAACCTGGAACACAAGGTGCTGCAGGTAAACCTATAAAAATGGTCAATGGAACACACAACCTCGAGGTGTTGGCGATTGAGGATTTGTCGTCAGCGACGTGAGCCCTCGTGCGTTTGCGCGCTTTTGTGTTTATTCGACAGATTGGAAACGATAGAGACAGGATTTCATTTTGGAGCGTGGACTATCGATTCTGCAAAGCGACACAGTGGGAGCAAATGCTGTGAAATGTCGCCGCAAGCAAATGAAACGTACCCTTCGCATCTTTTTCAGCAGCAAGATGCGCCAGGAGAAATCACCCACTCGGTTCCACTTGTCTCCACTATGCAATGCCACACAGTGGATGTTCTCCGAGCGCACAAACCACTGTCATC